>JAFMPE010111947.1:0-26303 GCA_024759925.1 Ficus religiosa | reverse complement strand
TACATCCATCTCAAGTACACCGGTCCACATAGCTTTACTTCCCGGACTAAGTGCACCGTTAGATGAATCATCATGTCAAAAAATGAGGGTGGAAAGTACTTCTCAAGCAAGCACAATGTCTTAACCAACTCAGATTGTAGCAAATCTAGTGTAAATGGATCAATTACCTTGGAGCATATCGAATTGAAAAATGAGCAAAACTTGGTAATTGCGAATCTCACATCCTTTGTTAAAACTCATCGCAAGGCAAGTGGTAATAATTGTTGCATCAAGATAGGACAATCATGTGTTTTCATTCCAATCAGCCTCAGATCCTTCATAGACACCAACCTTTTGAAGTTGGAAGAATGCTTGTTGGGCACTTTTACAAAAGCGAGCCACTCATAAAGCTTTCTTTTTTTCTTGTCTTGATAATGTGTACTTTGCCGAAGGTAAGTAAGTAGCATTCCCTATTTTCGTAGGGAGCAAGTTAAGTCTAATCTTCAAATCCTTAAGTTCCAACCATGCCTTTTCACCATCTTTGCTCTTATCAGGAATGCCAAGTAACGTGCCCACTATTGATTCACAAATGTTTTTCTCAATATGCATCACATCCAAGCAATGACAAATGAAAAGTGTCCTCCAATATGGAAGTTCGTAGAAGATTGACCTCTTTTTCCAAGGTCCATCAACCACCGGATCCTTATTACTCCGTTTTCTTTTCCCGAGCACTATTTTCAAATCCTAAACCATCTCGAAAACGTCTTCGCCCGTCAAAACCCAGGGAGGGATTTTTTCTTCGGTATTACCATTGAAAGCCTTTTTTTGTTTGCGGTATCAATGATTTTTTGGTAAAATCTCCCATAATCAAGATAAATGGTTTTCTTACCATTCTTCAACCGGATGGAAGATGTTTCTTTCATACAAATGGGACAACCAATATAACTCTTTACTGAATAACCAAATAGGTTTCCATAAGTGGGAAAGTCATTAATTATCCACATCAACATTGCACAGAGTGTGAATGTCTCTTGACGGTAAGCATCTCTAACTTCGATCCCATTTTCCCGTAAGCCTTTTAGATCATTGATTAGTGGTGCCAAGTACACATCAATGTCATTCCCTGGTTGTTAAGGACCAGAGACCAATAAAGTCAACATCAAGAACTTCCGCTTCATACTCAACTTCGAAGGGAGATTATAGTTGACAAGTATGACAGGCCAAGTACTATGCCTACTACTCATATTACCATGTGGGTTCATTCCATCCGCTGACAAACCAAGACGTAGATTCCGTGGTTCCGCACTAAATTCAGGATGATCGGCATCAAAGGTCTTCCATTGTGGTGCATCGGCTGGATGTCTAAGCATGCCATCTTCAACACGTTTATCATGGTGCCAAGTCAAATTCTTGGCATGATCGGCATTACGGAATAAACGCCGCAAACATGACGCCGGAGGAATGTACCATAATACCTTTGCCAGCACTCCTTTGCTACCATTCATTGGCTTCTTGCCCTTCTTCCATCTTGACTCCTTACAAACCGGGCATTCATCCAAATCCTCATACCCATTTCGATAAAGGGCACAATCATTTGGACATGCATGACTTTTTTTCATATTCCATTCCCAAAGTACTCAATGTCTTCTTAGCTTCGTCAATACTAGCTGGTATTTTATTATCAACCGATAGAACCTCTCTTAGAAATTCTAAAAGTGTCGTGAAACTAGAATTTGTCCACACTCCTGAAGCCTTCATGTTCCATAATTTGATCAATGCGGATAATTTCGTTTATTTAGTGCACCCGTCATACAAAGGCATCTCAACATCATTCATCATTGCATCAAATAACTCCAGACGATGCACAACCTGTTCTTTCAAATCATTAACCATATCAAACAAATTATCTCCTACATCTTCCTCAACAATAGGTTGTTTTCCTTTGCTCTTCGATGTTGGATTCAAACACATTTCACCGTGTAAATAACATGTTTGGTACGAACAAATAATCCTACGGGCATGCAAATGTCTTCTAACTTCATCAACTAAATGAGATCTATGATTTCCACAATCCACACAAGGACATCGAATCTTATCATTCTTCATGTGAGTTTTGGCAAAATGACAAAAATTTTTCAACACCATTTCGATATTTTCTAGTCAATCTATTGGCCCACATCCATTTTCGATCCATTTGCAAGAACTCAGCCTAAATCCAAATTAAAGATCATACAATTCATTCAATAATCAAGTTTTTGCAATTAAAATAACATATATTAAGCTTTCAAAATAATTTAATAAATCATACTTTAAAAAAAATACAAAAAAAAAAAAAAAGAATTTACCGTTTTAGATATCTAAAACCTCTACATTAATTCATCAATACAAATTAAATAACTCAAAAGAGTAAGTAATAATCAATACTTACAAATAATTACTATAAGAGAGTATTGGTTTGGTAGACGGTGGCAGTAGAGGATGTGGTTTCGCAGGCCTCTTTAATGTTTTTCACAGTTGCGGAACAGTTCTGTAAGATAAAAAGAGGGCTGCTGGTAGGGGTAAGAAAAACCGGTGGATTACACAACGGTTTTTGTAAAACCGTCTTAACACGAAGGTTCATTAAAACCGTCGTGTAATCCGGCGGATTACATCGGTTTAGATAACCGTCGTGTAATTGGCAGATTACACAATGGTTTTGCCAATTACACGATGGTTATATTAACCATCGTGTAATCCTATGTTTACACGATGGTTTTGCGAAACCGTCGTATAATCCTGTTTAAGATGACGGTTTCACAAAAACCGTTGTGTATTTTTCGTCGTGTAATCCAACTTTTGTAGTAGTGGAAACTTCAGTACATAATCACAAAGCAGAAAAAATGATCCATAGACTCCTTAGATTGATTAGACAATCGTAAAGTGCTAGCTCGTTGAAGTCTGCTCTGCGACATCAGTAGCCAATCTTTGGTGGAGACTAATCTTCCAAACTTGAGTCAAATTTACCTGGAAGGTAATTCAACTGCTAATCAGTTAACTGTTCTGTGTTTATTTATTATTATTATTATTATTTACATTTTATCGGATTGTTTTGCTGTTTGGTTCCTCTTCAAGCAATAGACACTACTTTTTCCGCTGTGTTTTACTAATAAGACCTTCAATGAGACCAATTGTAAATTCTGATTTTTGAAGTTTTAGTTTCTGCTCAACCTTTTGACATCATAGTTTTATAAATTTATTAAAAAAAAAAAAAAAAAAAGAACAGAAAGAAACGAAATTAAAAATTTAAAGAAAATATCAAATTAACACCGAAGCATAAACCAATATTAAAAAGGCAACCCTAAAGAAATCTAAAGAAATTAGAACTAAAGGAAAAACTGAACGACATGAGTTCAAGTGACAGGGCTTGTTAAGACATTTGGAAAAAGCACCAAATGAAATGTGAGTTGCCTGCAATTTCACTAAGTCATATCTATCTATCATGAATCCCAAACTAGGAGCACGTGGGCAGATATTTTATAAGACAAATTACCAAGCAACAAGTACATATACAGTTTCTACGTACCAAAAAAAAGGTACATATAGTAGTGTCCCATTAACATAGAAATAGGAAAAATTCCTAAATTCTCCGAGAACAATATCACTAGTGTTGATATGCCTTCTAAACTTATGAAATGCATGTATTATACCTCTTGAAGTTTAATATATATGTCAAATAGTTTTCATTAGTTTTTCCGTCATTTTTAATATCAAAATGCCTCTTGAACTTTGTTTTTGTGTGAAAATACTCCATAATTTTTGCATTTGTGTTAAAATGCCTCATCATCTCTAATATTTATGTCAAGCTAAATCATCTACCTTACGTTATTTATCTAACAATATATAGCTACCTAATAGTTATTAATTTTTTTTACAATAGGTAAAAAATATTTTTATTATTTTTGTTTTTGACACACTATTTTTTACTTTACTATTTTAAATATTGCTTTGCTCAGCTGTTTGTTTCATGCAATATGGATTAAAGTGAACATAGGCATATATAACGCAGTAAACTGAAAAAGAAATTTAGCCTGTTGAGATTAATGATTTTCATTTTAATTGATGAAACTGACAAAATGAATACTTTCTTCTTCTTATTTTTTTCCCTTTCTTTTATTCCCCCCTGTAAAAATGAACATTTAAAGACCGGGGATTTTCGGTTTGGTTAGGTTGGTCTTACTCTGTTCTGTTTTATTCTTCTTGGCACGGTATTCTTTGGTCACGACAAAACAAATAAATAAATAAATAAATAATAAAAAAATAAAAATAAAAAAATCACGCCATGTTTTTTCGCCTTTGGTTTTATTTATTTATTTATTTTATAAGATTTTTCGTCTTCGGTTAGTACGTTTGTATTTGGTCCTGGTATGGTCCAGGGAATTAAATTAATAATTATACAGGGGATTTTGTTTAGATTAGATAAATAAAACTATGTATACATCTGAAAGGTTAATATGTATTGAAAGTATTTTAAAAGATATTATTCGATACGCTGAAAGCCTTTGTCCTTTGTTTCTGTACGTTAGTGAGAGTTATCTGATTTATCCAGTTATACCAAAAATGGACGTAAGGATGAAAGGGAGTTTAATAATTAGATTTGACATGATCTGAAAATCTGATTTTGAAAGTTGTGTTTCCTGATTTGTCCTTAAAAGAAAAAAAATAAAGTATAGAATTTATAGTTAAATAGTCTTTTTTTTAATAAGTTTTTTAATAAATGATTGAAGTTTTTAAAAATTAGTTAAAATACTATTTTTTTCAAAAATGGTTAATAAATTGTCTTAAATGATCAATTAGTGATTGACCGCATGATAGTCCATGAGTGATTAACCGTAGGTCAATCAATGATTAACCATAACATAAATTACTAAATTTCATAGTCAATCACTGATTGACCAAATCATAAAAGTGACAAACGGCCATTTTACTATATTAAAAATAAAAGTTAGGTTATCTATTAAATTAAGTGACTAATAAAGGTTACCCAGCCTAATTTTTCAAAAAGTATTTTTCATCCTATATATAAAAGAGAGAAGAAAAATTGACATTAGAGACACTTATATAAATATTCCATGTTAAATACACACCTATCTATTTATCTTTTTGTTGTATAACTGCGATTGTCATTTGTATTAAAGATAAATAAAAACGATCTCAGGTTTTGAATATGAACTTTTCATCCCTTTCCAACTGTGAGATAGCTCCGACGAGTAAATTTATAACATAATCTTAGTTTCATAGATATAAATAAAGATTTATCAATATCACATTCATAAGCCATATCATCATAAAAATCATTATGTATCTTAAACTTAGCATGTATCAGCCACATATTATCATGTTTCACCCCTTAGTTTTCCTAAAAAGCCCTTATAACTAAATTATTTGTCTTTCTTCTTTCTCCACACACTAAATCCAAACCCCTGCACAGTTTTTTTTTTTTTTTTTTTTTATATGTTTTGTTTTTTATTTTTAAATTTTTTTCACAAGATGTCTTTTTCTTTTTTTCTTTTTAGATATCCAATAAAAATTCTTAATCAATTTATATGTTGAGATAAAAATCTATGAACTTATTCTTTGGTACACTTCTTCTTGAGATGATAAAAACTTGAGGATAATATACTGATGAAGCTGAGTATTCCACAAATATGGTTGAAAATGCTATGAATTTATTAATATTTTTATTAGATAATTAAAAAAAAAAACAACAATTTAGAGTTTGCATGAATTCCTAACCTTTTCTCTCAATTATTTATAAAATGAATAACCAATCAAATCAATATATCTGGTTAAATATCCATATCATGCATACGTATTTTCCATTTGCTTGTTATTTCTTAGAAAACAAAAAACTAGTTATAACATGAAACACAAAAACTATTTGACAATAGGAATAATAACAAACAAAATAAAAGAAGCTTCTCTAAAAAAAATTCTCCTAAAAGTTAATTAAAAAATAACAATAAAATAGAACATTTTTCTTTATTAAAAAAAAAAAGGAAAAAAATGTATAGGGATAGAATTTAATGGTAAGAGAAAGAAAAAAGTAAATAATAAGTCTATAAGGGCTATTTGAAAAAATAAAGGGGTGAAACAAATAATTTTTTAATTTTAAAATTAATATAGTAAGTGATTTTAAAAAATAGCTGAGAAAAGTAAAATGGAAGATGTCAATAGACTAACCCTAACTATAAACAGATATTATACTTTTTAAAGAAACAAAAAAATTCCCTACAATTTGATAAACGTTAATTTCATTTTATAGTTCCTAAATTGTTCTTCATTTATTTTTTTTCTTAGGAAATCTTTATAACTAGATGAAAATTTTCAATATAGGATTCAAGTAAAAAAAAAATAGAAGAACGCATGTCTCTCGAAGAACCAACAACCATTGAAGTATGCATTTTTAGTTTTTTTTTTTTTGATTCATTAGTATTATGTGTTTTTATGGATTAAATTTTAAGTCATTTTATTGGAGTGATGTTGCCACAAGAGTATTTTTATTGTTTCCTCTTTTTTTTTTTTTTTTTGCTTTTTTTTTTCTTTTTTTGTAGAGATACTTAATTTTTCCTTTTTAAGATTGAATTTTTTTTTTCTTATCTAGATTTGTGAAATTAATTTTGATATAAAAATTAAAACTAAAATGGAAGGAAGTAGATGGATGAGAGGGTTAAATATGATATTATATAAATAATATCTAGAAAATGATCAATTTATTATGTTAATATTAGTAAACATTTATTAGATGGGGGTGTTTATCAATATTATGGGTGTAAATATTACCACTAAAAAAAAATCCAAAGCCAAATTCAAAAGAGCAAAAATAAGCCAAATGTTAGAAATAAAAATAATGTGAAAGACCAAACAAAACATTAAACAAACTTTAACTCCCAAGTAAGAAATAACTACCTGATTAATAGTCCATAAGAAATAACAACTTAGTTTTTAATGCAAATTAAGAAGTCAAAACAGAAAATAAGACAATAATTTGACAGATTAGTTTATTGAATTGATAAAAAGGAAAACAAAATAAAATTCTAATTTCCATTGACCATCAGGTAGAGTAAGGTATTGGCACCACATGAATAGGTAATTTCTTGTAAACACTCATCCCATAAACCTCACTCATATCCATATTCTCAGCTAATCCAGCATCATTTGGTAACTTCCAGTCAAACCAATACAAAATATTGGCAATCAAATATTCAATATTAGCACTGCCAAATGCAAGCCCAGGGCATCTCCTTCTCCCAAATCCAAACGGTATCAACTTAAAATCTTGACTATTGATGTCTATCGGATTGTTGTCGAATCTTTCTGGAATAAACTCTTCTGGCCTTTCCCAAAAGTCCGGGTGCCTATGAATCGCCCATGCATTGATGATGACTCTTGTTTTCGCGGGAATATCATAACCTCCTAGCTGAATGCTTGTAGTTGTTTCTCGAGGAACCAGAAGAGGAGCTGCTGGATGGATTCTCAACGTTTCTTTCATAACATTTTTAAAGTAGTTCATTTGGTTGATGTCGTTCATATCCACTTTTGCTTTTTTTCCCACAACTCTTCTAATCTCCTCTTGGGCTTTCTTCATTACTCTTGGATGTCGCAGAAGCTCTGCCATTAGCCATTCCATTACTGTTGAACTAGTTTCAATTCCGGCAACAAACATGTCCTGAAGATATATTGTTATACAATTTTAGCTTTTATTGTCCATTGTAATGAATTCTCAAAAAACGCTCAATTAGAATATCTATTTCTATATATATCTTATGTTAGTTAGTAAACAAAAAATCATTATTCAGAAAAATGAAATTGAAACAATTTCATCCTTCCCATACATTTCAAAAAAATAAGAATTTTTTCAATTAAGTATAATTTGTGGGGAAGAAATTCAAAAACTATAATTATTTAAACACTAAAAACATTGAAGTAAAAAAGAAAAAAAGAAAAAAAAAATACAAAAATGATAATAACTGACTGCATCTTCTTATATTGTTCAAAAAGAAAAATCAGATCAAACAAAACAAACACCAGTAAAGTTCAATCCTTTAGAGAGGGGGGGGGGCGCACACGGAGCACAACAGATCATGTGTCCACCATAACCATAGATCAAGCATTGGCGAGACGATGATGTGGCAATGATGCGGTGGGACTGTAGATGGGTTTGGGCTTGGAGGCTGCACTGTGGGTATAGGCGGTAACGTTGATGGTAAGCGTGCGATGGATCCCGGCGCAGTGTGGCTAAAGCAGCGTGGCTGGGGTGTGGTGGGGCGGGGCAGGATTGTTTTGCATGAGAAAATTATATCAAATAGCCACGTTTTTTTTTTTTTTTTTCATTTATTGACTAATATGACACAAATTCTTATCTCTTGATCAATATGACACAAATTTTATTTTTGAATTATATTAATCTAGCATTAACTTTTTGTGTCATGTTAATATAATGACCATTAAATTTTAGTAATCCATGTACTTTTTTCTCAAAATATAGTTTCAATGTTTCATAATATATTAATCTCATCAATATGTTACTAACAACAGATACAAAAAATATACTACAAACAATAAAATATATTAGTAAAATGTACAAATATAAGAATATGAATGAGGAATGTTTAAGAGATTTTTGAATTCCTATTTTCAGAAATAAAAAATGGATAACTGAAATTAATGTGGCTATTTAAATTTGAAAATTTTCTTTTTATTTTTTAAAATTAGATTTGAGGGTATTTTTGTCAGTGAAACATGGTAAGTCTTTTTTTTTTTTTTTTGTTGTTTAATTTTGCAAATAAGTTTGGTTTTAGACATTTTTTTAAAGGCATTAATCTAGTTTGGCCATATATGTAAATCACCCTTTTTAATTTGGGGTGAGTGAATTCGAACTCTACAATTTATAGTCGTGTTATGTGTTGATTTATAGTTAGGTTATGCTTGCAATCACTTTTAGGCATTCATTTTAATTATTTTTAAAATTTTCAAAAAACTATAGCTATCATAAACAAATTTTATTGGGCGTTTCTTTTGTCCATTTTTTTCTTACAGTGTGTGGAGAGGATGAATTTTGAACAATTTATTCAAATATATGAATTTTTGAAAAGCAGCGATACACTGTGAAATGATTAAGACAAAGAGGTATATTTATAAATTAAAAAGGTTGTTTCCCATGGAATTCCATATGTAATTTCAAAAATTACTTAATCCAGTTCTTAAAACAACAAGTGAAGCACATAAATAGACACAATTTCTCAAAATTATCACATAGAAAAATCAAAGTCAAAAAATTTAAGTAGAAATACGTTCTCTTAGAACATCTCCAATGCAATGTTAAAAGGTTGTGCTAATGGTAAATTTTGACCCTTGAATGGAGTGCTATATTTGATATCAAATTTGCCAAATACTAAATTTTATGGTAAATTTTCCATATGGTATAATAAATGTCAAATTTAATATTTGATTCCTATTAGTTGGTTTAACTTTTATCATATAATGATTATAATAGTTTCATTTTTAAATAACTTAAATATTAAATGCTTGCTTTTACAAGTTTCAAAACACAATAATAATGACAAAAAATAGAAATAAATTATACGTTGCAACATAAAATAGAATAATGTTATTTTTCACATTTTATTGTGACAAATATAACATTAACAAAGACCAATGTATTGAAGATGATCCTATACATTATAATACTAAGATCATCTGTGTGGTTCATCAATTATTTTTAGAATATGTGTAATTAATTTGGCGTCTGCGGTATTAGTGCAACTGTCATGTTAATTTATCAATTCAGTATTTTAATGTTCTAATACCGTTTTCACGTGCACATAATAGAAAGCCAACACTAATAACTAACATGAATAACATCTTACGGACTCAACACTAATAAATGGGCTAGTACGGAAAATCTCTAATTCTATACCAATTTAATTTACCAATACTCTATTCCAAAAATATTAGGATGTGTGGCGAACAATATAAATATTCGAAAAGCGTGTGAAAAAAATAAAAACTAATTGCGTTTGAGATGAGAAAGAGACATACCAGTAAGATAGCTTTGAGCTGATCTTGAGTGAGCTCAAAATCAAGCTTTCCATCCTCTTGAAGCCTGAGAAGAACATCCACAAAATCTTGCATTTCAGATCCGGTACCGTAATTAGGAGCAATATTCTTCTTCATTGTCTTATGTTCTTGAATCAAACGATCGTTGAAAGAGTCGATCTCTCTGAAAGTTGATTTCAATCTAGCTACAAATCCTCTCACAACGTCGACCCACTTCAAAGAAGGAAAGAAATCTCCCGCACTAAATGCTAAAAGTTCTACCAGCAACCTTTTCGATAGCTCTCCCAGATTGCTTAAAGAACCATCTTCAGCTTTGAAACTTTGCCCTAGAATACACCTCGAGACAATGTTGTTCGAGGCGTCACTCAACATCTGGCTTAGATTTATCGCCGATTCATCGTTAACGCAAGCTTTGCGTACCCGATGGAGTAGCACTTCAGTTTCTTCCTCCCTAACAAACTGAAAAGATTGCACTCTTTTAAGGCTCAAAAGCTCAACCACGCAGATTCTCCGCATTTGTCTCCAGTACTCACCATAAGGTGCGAAAGCGACGTCATTGTTCCCGTAGAGTAAGACCTCAGTGGCCGTAGTTTTTGGCCTGCTTGAGAAAACGACGTCGTGGGTGTTGATGATTTCCGCCACTAGATCCGGAGATGAAACGATAAGAGTTGGAACTTGGCCTAGCTTTAAGAGCATGAGAGGACCATACTTTTCGGAGAGCGCTCGGAGAGAGCGGTGTGGGAATTTGCCTAGCTGGTGGAGGTTTCCGATTATCGGAAACCTTCGGGGTGACGGTGGTAAGTTGAGTTTTCCACGTGATGATTTGTTGCGGATAAATAGAAGGAAAAGGGAGAGGAGGAGAAGGGGAACAGAGAGAAAGAAGGGATATTCATGGAAGAGTAGTGCGGTAAAGCCCAGGTCTTCCCACAAATATTTCTTCCAAAGTTGGGATATAGCCATTTGATAATGTTGTACGGAACAAGGAATATTCAGGGAAGAGTAGTGTGGTAATATTATATAGAAGAACAGAAGAATAGTATTGAGAAGGAGGAGGAGGAAGAAGAAGAAGAAGACCAAGAACAAGAAGAAGAAGAGGAGCTGGAAGCAGCAAGGTCAATTGAGGAGAGACCTGAAAGGTTCACAACATGTGATAAGCATACCTCTTCATATAAATCGACGAAGGCACTAACAGTGACATGACAATTTTTAAACTTTTAGTTTTTTTCTTTTTTTTTTTCTTTTTTTTTTTTTTTCCTTTCCTTTTCATATTATACGACGTTCTCTTTATCTATTCCGCGGATGCTAATTACAGCATTACATAATCTTTTTCATTCTCCAATTGAATATTTTTATACATTCAAACACCACCTCATTCTCCAAAAAAAAAAAAAAAAAAAAAAAAAAAAAAAAAAAAAAAAAAAAAAAACTTTCATTTCATGCAAATCTCCCTTTCGTTAATTAATTTGAGCATTATATCCAACTTGGAAAATTTTGTCATGTTCGAAAAGAGACATTCATTTCATTTCTAGATAATGATAATGTTTGACTGTGTAAATAAATTTTCCTACTTAGATACAAAAACATTACAAACTTTTTTCTAAAGTCTATCTCATTTTCAAAACTATAAGAAACTATGTTGGTAGTACTGCAATTAGGGGAAGACTTCCAGATTATTACAAATGGATTCTACAAATTAAATTGGACAATATGATGTCCACCCTTTTTTTCAAATAGCGGAAGAATGATTGAATAAGTTGAGCAAAAACACCTTTCTACCCATTTTTTCACCCATTCCAAAGATGGATATCTGAGCCAACAAGGCCTTTTATACATTACCCTTATAGATTATTTTCGGACCTTTTCTGAATCTTTCGCCAATATACCATTTCTAACACAATTTCTTCTCACCTTGGAATTGATATGACTTTTCAAGCAAATTTTTTAGTGTCTCTTTCAAGACTTCACGCTCGCCTTTGGTCCAAAACGTTTACATGGAGTGTTATGTTTAAAGAAAAGAAGTTGAAGGATTCCAAATTTCTTTGGGTAGAAGAACAAATTAGAATAGTTTTGCTGTTGGCAACGAAGGGCATCTTAATCAATATTTTTATTGCAATATTTTTATTAGCAATAACATACATCTGGCCGAAATCAATGTCATTGATCTTTATTAAATAGGCCACAGATCAGGAAACAGATATTTTAAAAATCATATTTTCAGATCACGTTGAATTATTGATCTCCCGTTCAATCACACTTACTAAATTAATGCAGTAGGTAGTTAAGCCATTATTGGTAATACGGCCATTTTTGGTATGGCTGGATGAATCAATTAATAATTGTGATTAATTTACATAAACAAAGGACGAATTCTTGAAGCGCATATCCAATAATCTATTCCAATACTAATCTTTAATCTTCATAATGTTCGCGAGTCTGAAAGAGCAATTGAAATGTGGAAAATCGGATCTTCAGTTTCAATTAAGAGCTATAATTAAGGAATTGTTAAACATCAAAAAAATAAAAAAGGCTCGTAAGCAACAAATAATATAGAGCCAATAACAACATGAAATGACCCTTGTTGTCAGAGAATAAATTCCTTCCGTTCTTACGTGGATTTGCACGGGACATTTGTTTTTTGTTTTAATTTTTTATGGGAATTATTATTAGAGAGAATGGGTGAGATTGGATTGTAAGATTTAAAATAATAACATAAACGAAGTTACTGCAACCAAATTGAATATTTTAATTTATTTTTCTCAAAGATTCCCATTTTACCACCTGTCTTCTTCTCTTCCCTGCCACCCGACCAGACACACATGGTGATATATATATATATATATATATATATATATTTTTAAATCATAGTGTATAGAGGGCTTACAAGCTAGTTATTGGATTTACAAGTTTTTTCAAATTGGATTTACCAAAGAATATGCAAGAATGCTAAAAATTTGACACATTTTTATATTAATATGATAATTTTATTATTTCATAACAACAAAATTATCAACTTTAATATTAGAGTGGGCAAAATTATAAATAGGTACTCAAAACATAGGGTTGTTTTGATAAATGCCACAAAATGATGCCTTGGATTGATTTTTACACAAAAAAAAAAAAAAAATGTCATTGATGACATCATAATTATTTATTTATCTATTTATTTAAAATATTGATTATAATTACCACTTGGTATCTATCTGAGTTACCTAATGGTGACCAGTTAGTTACCAAACGCCCCGGTTAGATACCAAATGACAACCAATTGGTTGTCAATTGCCGGCGAATTTCCGATCGGTAATGAATGCAAAGCCAAAATGCTCTTTTTGATGCACTTGAGGTACGCTAATGAACAAGTGAAGTCATGTAATGAAGTTGTTTTATTATCTTACTTGATAGAACAAATCAACAACTGACGGAGTGGTTAAAGATATATACCATGTTGCATATCAAACTTAACAAGAAATAGGCCACCTCCACCAACAACTATGATGTCCTAAGATTTTTGGTTAACTTCTTTAGGGTATATTTGGCATACCGAATTGTATTGTATTGTATTATTATTGCTCAATACAATGTTTTAGTTTTGCATTGTATTACAATATCATACAACACAGTATGTTATTTGTTTGTCACTGTATTGTATTGTATTAAAAATTGAGCTTTCAAAAAATCAAATTTATGTTACGATCCATGGACCGTAGTTGGTTTTCAAGATGGGGATCGAAGTCGGGTTACATGGTTCGAGTCGGGTTGAGATTCGGAACCGGGTTTGGGGTTTGAATTCGGTACGGAGGTTGGGGTTGGGTTCGAAATTTGGTATCAGGACAGGGTTTGGAGTTGGGTTTCAAGATGGGAGTCGAGATCAGGTTTCAGGCCGAGGGCCGAGATCAAGCTCGGGTTTCAGGGTTGGGCCAAGTTTCGGTATAGGAGTTAGGGTTGCATTTCATGACGTAGGTCACAGTCGGGGTTTCAGGTCGAGGTCAGTGTCGGGTCAGGTTTCTTAGGTTTCAAGATAAGGGGTCGAGGTCGGGTTTCGAGGTCGGGTAGGATTTCAGGACGAGGTTTGGAGTTGAATTTCAGAGTCGGGGTCAGGGTCTGGGCCAAGTTTTGGGGTCAGGTTTTAGGATGGCATTGGGGTTTAATTTCAGGTTTCGTATCAAGTTTTAGGTCAGTTTTTAGGACGGGGTCAAGATTGGCTTCAAGATCAGGGTCGAGGTTCGATAGGTTTCACGACGAGGGTCAGGATCAGGTTTTAGGATGGGTGGTTGAGGTCGGCTTTCGTGACGTGGGTCGGAGTAGGACCTGCAACTCCTCGACCTCGACCATTGTCTCGAAACTCAACCCTGATCACTATCTCGAAACCTAACCCCGACCACCACCTCGAAACCCAACCCTAACCCTCATCCCAAAACTGGAGCCCGAGCTCGAGCCTAAATGCTGACCCAACCCTGACCTCCATCCCGAAACCTGACTCTAACCTTCTGACCCGAAACTCAACCTCGAAATCCTACCCTCGATCCTTGTCCTGAAACTCCACTCTAACTCCCGTCTCGAAACTAGACCCCAACCCTGACCCCGAGCTTGAATGCTGACCCCGACTCCCGTTCGGAAACCCGACCCTCATCCCTGTCCCGAAACCCGATGCCTAATCCTGACCTTGCAACCTAACTCCAACCCCAACCTTGACCCCCATCCCAAAACCAACTCGACCTTGAAACCCTACCTCAATCAGAGTCCCGAAACTCAACCCCTAACTCTTGTCCCAAAACCTGACCCCGACCTTGGAACTCAACCCCAACCCTAACCCCAAAACCCATCCCAAAATCCAACCCTGACCCCCTAATTTGAAACCTAACCCCGACCTAGATCCTGAAACCTGACCCCGACCACCATTCCAAAGCCTGGCCCCAACCCTCATGCCGAAACTCGACATCGACCCTTGTCTTGAAACCCTAAAACCTAACCCCGACCTTGACCCCACTAACCCCCCTCCCCTGTAAACCCCGACCAACCTAACTCCGACCTTGAAAACTAATCCCAATCCCCCATCTCGAAACATGACATCGACCCCTAACCCTAAAACATGATCCCAACCTTGAAACATGACACCAACCACATACCAAAACCTAGCCCTAAAACCCGACCTCGATCCTTTCCTAAAAACCAATCCTAACCCTAAATCTTGACATCAACCATGACTTCGACCTTGACTCTAACTCCAAAACCTGACCCTGACCTCTAGGATGTTCACCGAATCCATCAACCCGTTTAATCCACTCAATCCAGTCTAATCCGTTAGATTGGGTTGACTTAAGAGACTAACGGATTGGGAATTTTCCCAATCCAAATATTAAAGATTGGATTATGGATTGAGGATAATGTCAATCCGTGTAATCCGTCAATCTGAACTCTATTTATTTTTTTATAAATACATATTTATTTTTCTCTAAAAATATTTAACAATTATGTACTCATTAACATCTGAGACTGAGATTGTCCTAAGTATTCTGCAAGACCTATAATTATAAGTACTTATTCATCTCTTTGTGTGGTAGCTTATCTTGTTAGTTGCTTTTCACTTTTTTGCAGAGAAGTAAAGCATTACTTTAGAATTTGTGGATGTTGAATTACTGTGATATAGTATTGGTTAAGTTGATGAGTATGAACATTTTACTTTGAGTTTAATCCATGTTTGGTTGTTGCTATGTAATGTAATGTTACAATTTAACTAATGATTGAAGATAATTGTGCTACAGTTTTATTTAACTATTACATGTTTAAGCATTATATTTTTATATTTTAGTTCCTAGATTTTTTAGATTGAATTCGTGAATCTGACTGTGTAATCTGAGATATACGGATCGGATTAGATTGGATTGAAAGTTTCACAGATTGATTATAGGTTGAGATTTTCCCAATCCGAATGTCATGGATTAGATTATGGACTAACACCTAATCCGTATAAACCGATTCGTGAATACCCCTACCAACCTCTGTACTAAAATCCATTATATTTTGTTTTTTGATATAATCATTTAATTTGCTCTTCACATATGTTGAATGATGTCATCACGTGCACGTCCCACGTTTTTCTTTTTTCTTTTTTATTTTATCATTTTTCAATTTTTAAATCAATGGTCGTGACACCATATAGATATATATATATATATATATATATATATATAAGAGGCCTGATTTTTGGTTGCAACATGGTTCCATCTATAGCTCCGATGCAACTCTACAAAAGTTAAGATTCGCATGATTATTAGGAGCACCAAAATCTCAAGCTCAATTAAAAAAAAATCCACTAAAAATCTCAAAATTTTCACACAATAAAAAAAAATGTTCGCTGCCTTCGTCGGATCTTGCCAAGTGAACAACGGTGCAAAATTCCGAGCATAGGTTAGTAGCTGCTCAGATTGGCATTCAACGATATCTAGAATGGCTTCGTCTTGTCGCTTCGTGCCAGACATTGGAGGTTGATGGTGGAGTCCATTCTCAAGAACCGTAACTCTAATATCATCCTTCATTCACGACGCTGAGCAAAACTTCTTCCTGGTAGAGATTGCGACTGAGGCCCACGGAGGTCGTCTCCTTAGTGTTTTTCTTGTATTTCTCTTCTTCCTAAATTCTTCATCTCATGTTTTCATTTTAGAATTTTTGGAGATGAATTGCAAGTTAGGCTATTTCTTTTTAGAATTTTTGGAGATGAATTGCAACTTAGGTTACATACTTTGGTAAGATTATTGATGAATTCATGTGTTAAGTGATCCAATTTGGATTTGATTTTCATTTGTTTTGTGAAGTTCATACATTTTAGTGGATTAAATCTCTGAATCTCATTTTTCTATTCAAAATATTTGGTGCTAATCTTCTATAAAAATTCAATCATGCTTTGTTTATCTAATATTGTCACACATCTTTTCAGATAAAATTTGTTTTATGAGTTGTATTTTACTTGTCACGACCCGAAACCGGATATGATGATGTGGAGGGGTTTAATTATAATATTCATAATTTAAAATCATTAAATAAATAAAACACATATTATTCTGAAATTCGCCTAATTTTTAAATAAATTTCAATTCTTGACATTTTTATGAGTTGTCTTTTACTTGTCACGACCCGAAACCGGATATGATGATATGGAGAGGTTTAATTATAATAAATTCATAATTTAAAATCATTAAATAAATAAATAAATAATATTATTCTGAAATTTGCCTAATTTTTAAATAAATTTCAATTCTTGCCATTTTTAGTTAAACACATCAGTGTATTGGGCCAGGTTGTACTATTTTTAAATTATTGAAAAAACGTCATAGATTTTTAAGTAAAACAGTTGGCATTATGAAATATTTTAAGTTTTTCACGTGAAAATAGGTTTTGAAAATCCAACCTTTGGTATTATCATATAAAAAGTAAAAGCAGGAAATAAAAATACAGACATCTAAACCAGTTCAGAGTTTCAAATTCTCATTTAAGACACTTGGATGACACGTGCCACTAGCCTTAAAGATCCTCACTTGAGTATCTCAAAATAATGTATCTACATATATATATATATACACTTTTTGACCTAAAACATTTGATACATATATATACTATCCAGTTAAAAACATTTTTATCAAATCGTTTTATTTTCAAAAATGATTTCAAAATAAAAAGATCTTAGGACAATAAAACAATCGATTTCATAAAGCAAAGTTAGTGTATCCTACCTCTTTGGCAAAATAAATCGACTAATAACTTCACGTAAATTGAGACTCCTCCTCTGGTCACCAAAACCTTAAATCAATTCACACAGATAACCTAAGTATCAGACAAAAACCCAGACCTTAGTTAAACTAAACATCAAGCCTTAATTAGTGTCTTTAAGAATACTGTATTAAAATATTAATATTTCTTGATTTATGTGTAAACTGTGAAAATCCAGATTAGGGTTTAAAATATTGTTATTTGGGTTGAAAATATCAAAATGGAACTGTCTAGATCTAAATAGAGGCTTTGCTAGTATTTTGCGTCTGTCTAGGTGACCAAACAATGAAAGAATGTCCTATCATGTTCTAGTCTGTTCGGTTGATCAGACGGACTATTGACCGAACCGTCACAGAACAGAGGAATCCCAGCTTCGACTAACCTGTAAACCTAACCAAATCCAGTTTTCGGCAACTCCAGATATTCAAAATGGAAAATAAATAATTCCCAGAGCCTAAATAACTACGTTCAAACTCAAATTCATCAAATATCCATTTTGATATTCAAATTTCTAAGCAAAAATATGAATTTCAAATCTCAAAACCCAATTATTTGACATATAAAATGAGTTTAAAATGAACTTGTAATGCTTTGGAGCTCGGTGATTCAAGTTTGTTGAAGTGTGATTTGGATTTTTCTAAAAAAATATTTAAAGAGGGAGACGGGAGATGCTTGGTAGAGAAAATAAAGAGAGAGGGAACGTGCAAGAGGGTGAGCAAGGGAAACTAGGGGAGAGATGGGAAAATGGAAAAATGGGAAACTGAAGGGAGGCTCGGGAATTTTATGGACGTGGGTTATCCACAGAGAGGGGTTTTCGATGCCAGAAAAAATACTTTGTCGATTTTGAATAACTTGTAATGATGAATTCTTTCGGTTCAATAATACTAAGATTTAATAGACTGAAACACATTTGTTTATTTTTTTTATCTTTAATTCCATATTTTATGGTTGTTCGTTTGGGATGTAAAACGTGCAATTAAATCATAAATCGAAGATTATATTCAAATTAGAGAACGAAACATATTAAGGAATTACTATGCCTTGCCTCATTTGTTATTGAATATTTCTATACCTATATCTCCTCTTTTTCGCATATTCTATTTGTTTTCTTTATCACAAAAATCAACGAAAAATATATTCTCTTTCTATTTTTTTAAATTCTTGCCTTTTTAATGTTTATCTTCACTAATATTATTTATTTTTGTTGTTGCCTCCCTGTGGATACGACTGCCAAATCTGTACTATGTTCAACCGCATTGCATGTGCATCTTTTAACATTACTTAGTAACACTAGAAAACAAATTACTCCATAAATAAAAGTAAAATTCACAAAACAAAGGTTCAAGCATCTGCAAAACACCAAAAGTAAAATATAAGAAAATAAGTAAAAAAAAAAAAAAAATCCCCATTGTGGTGTTGTCACAAGTCTCTAAGATCTTTTCTTGAATCTTCTTCTCCTCTTCTTTTATAGTTTCTAGATATCATCTCCTTAAATTTTGTCAAAAACTAAAACCTAAAAATCAAAAATAAAAATAAGGGCCCACTTAGGGGAGGCACTGAAAAAGGAGTTTTGAAAATATTTGAATTGTAGTAGAGATGAGTTTTGGATATGTATGTTTGGTTTAAAACACTATTTGGAGTGAAAGGGTAAACACTTGAAATGTGTTATGAGAAAAAAATATTATTACAAATCTTGTTTCGTTACTCTCGAAATTCCATACCATTAAAAAGAGAAATCATATCATTTAAACTTTAAATAACAAAATTGTACTTTAAAAGATGTGAATAGTAAAAAATAGTTTTGAGTCAAAGAAAAGAAAAAGATAAAATTCAAAATAATAATTTCATTAACACTCCTGAAACGAAACCTAAAACTCTAAAACTTAAATCCTAAAAATAATTTATTTTTATTTTTGTTTGTCATTTATCTCTCACTCCCTCTGCTTCACTAGTTCTCTCCTGTCTCTTTTTTTTTTTTTTTTTTTTTTTTTTTTTCTTTCTTTTTCCCCCTATCTCCAGGGTATCACGAACCCTGAGGGCTCTATTTATCCTTAAGTTTGGATGAGATATACAATTTCCGAAATTGGATAATTTTTGCAAAAGAGTGTTTTTCCCAACCTTTTCAATCATTCTCTCATTTTGTAAAAGGAAAACTATATCATTTTCAAACTTACTTTGTACGGTGCCTTTTTGGAAAAAGAAAATGAATATTTTTAAAATTTTCTCACAATGCAGTATTCTCAACACAATTTCTTTTCATCCAAACAACTTTTTGTTTCCAAAAACAAAATTTTTTACACATCCAAACACCATTTTTTTTTCTCAAAATGAAAAGATTTTCTCATTTAAAATACGAAAACTTTCCTTCTCGAAAATAAACATGTGATCCAAAAGGAATCCAAAGCATCCAACGGCCTCAACTTTCTCCAAAATTTTCTTTTGTTTTTTTTCTTGAGTAATCCTATAGACCCCACTCGTGGCTGATAAAAAATGTGAGGCCCACTTGCATTCTTAATTTTATAATGGCACCTATATTGTTCTATTTTAATTTTAATTTTTTTTTTAAGGCAAGAACAATAATGCTATGCTTGGTAGGTGGAAAACCAGAGGAAAGGAAGCGTGGTTTGGGTTTTTTTTGAATGAAAAATGCTAAACTTACATGTTTGGTAGGCACTAGGAAGTAAGAGAAGATGGAAAGGAAAATTGGGTGGAAAAAAGTTATTGTCAGACCCACTATTTTAATCTTCTACAAAAGTGGAAGGAAAACTAAAATCCATCATATAACTACTAAACCTACTTTTTGCCATTGCTTTTAAGTAAAATTATATATTAATAAAGTAGTAATTATACAACTTTTTTTTTTCTCTCCTTATATGATACCAAGCTACATAAAAGAAAGAAAAAATTTTCATTTCCTTCTTATTTTCTTTCACTTTCCTCTTGTTTTCTTTCCTTCTTACCAAATTTATAGGCCAAAGGTGAATGATGCTCAGTAATTGTAATGACCTACATAGGTGGGATGTTACAAGTCAAGTGTGGTATTATTGCGAAGCTAGGTCTGAAACTACAAATATAACGTAAATTGATACTCTATTTGATTGAAAATTTTACAAGAAATGTAAGATTTTAAAAAACAAATCGGTTAGATTTGAAAAATTTATATTGAAAAATTAGTTTTGAGAAACAATTTATTCAGATCATATTTGAAAAATTAATACTTAAGAGGATTGTTTGAGGGGGGAAAAACAAAATTAGAGCGGTTAACAATTATCTGGCTGAAAATAATATTATTAATCTTTGCTGAATGGGATAGATCAGGAAACCGACCTGTTGAAATCATATTTTCAGATCACAGTGTAGCAGCTAGTCAAACCATTGTTTGGATGACCATTTTTGGTATAGCTGGACGAATCACTTAATTGTGACTTACAAAAACAAAGGACAAATACTTGGAGCGCATATCCAAAAATAATCTTACAATACTTTGAAAATATAATATTATTAGCGACGAAGAATAAAGAGCCAATGAAAATATAAAATAACCATAGTTGTCAGAGAATAAATTCCATCTGTTCTTGCCTGAATCTCATTTGCATGGGACATTTTCCTTTTTCCTTTTCTGGGAACTATTATTATTGTTCTGTAGATTATCTAGAAGTGATAGCCATGTGTTGATGAGTAAGAGACGCCCCTAACGGGGCCACTTAGATTTTAAATACTTAAACTCGTTATGGTTGTTCAAAATATGATCTGAACTTGTTATCTAGCCAAGGAATCAAGTCAAAACTGTAGCGATAAGCAAGTAATAAGTACAAACTTACAAATATAGATACATGTTAAACTTATTAAAGAGTTACAATTTACACCCTGAATTTTTAATTTTGACAATTTGCACCCTAAACTTACAAATCTATAGCAATTTGCACCCCATTGATAATTAATGTTGATTTTTTAATGAAAATTGATACTTAACTTGCATATAGATTGTAAATTAGTAAAAATAAAAATGATTATTTATGTCATGAATTAACAACCCATGTCGAAATCACAAATCAATTTCCTTGAAAAGATTAATATTATTGTCAATGGGGTACAATTTGCTACATATTTACAAATTCATGGTGTAAATTGTCAAAATTAAAAGTTCAAGATGCAAATTGCAATTCTACAATAAGTTTAGAGTGTACCAATACAAAAAAATCTTTAAAAGAAAAGGCAAAAAAAAAAAAGACTCTTTCTTCATATCATGTTTGGGATATGAATATTTTATAGGATTGTGTGAAACTGAAAAATAAAAATCCAAAAGGATAACTACCATCCAGCCAAGATAGAGTATCTCAACTTGATTAGCATTCTTTAGTACTCTAAGCACTTATTAAAATAAGGTTATTAGTTTTTATTAATGGGACAGACCAGGAAACAGATTCTTTAAAATTATATTTCAGATCACAGTTAATAATTATTGATCAATAATTATTCTTTAATAATTATTAATCAATAATTAATGATCACATTTAATAATTATATTATGAAAGGCAACCGTAGGGAGCGAGACAGCCATTTTTGTAGTAGTTGATCCATTCTTAGTATGGCCATTTTTGGTATAGCTGGATGAATCACTTAACTGAGATCAACGTAAAACTTGAACTGTACATGTAAGTATTAGATGGGCTGCGGTGCATCTTTGGTAGTATTAACTGTTGGTTTTGAAAAGGTAAAAGAGGAAATTTGCCAAGATGATAGACCATCAGATCGTATATGATAAGAATTTTTATTAAACTTTAACCTATATCTCTGTAGATATATATTATTTTAGTATAAAAACCATCATAAGAATAACAATATTACTATTATCTGAATATGTCGATAACTTCAAAGACAATACAATCTCTGAGACATCTTAGGTCTTTTACATCTAATCTTGGTACTATTAATTGGGAATGATATAACATACTCGCTTTGTGTTTTTTGCTTTGTGCTCTAAACATATGAGGGGGGGGGGGGGGGGGGGGAGGACAAAATAGAAGAATTTTCTCTCTAGGGTTTCTCTTCATAAAAGAGGCAAAAATAAAAAACAAAAATAAAAATAAAAACAAACAAAAAAACTATATTAAAACCTATATATGTAACGGAGATCATTAGAGGCATTTATTTTGTCTAACCTTCTTTTTTTTTTTAAGTAAATTTTGTCTGACTTTTTTCATTCAACAATAATAGATTTTCTGTATGTGAATTAGTTACTTTTATTTGTATTTGCATTTCGGTTTAACTTGGGCTTGCAAATACAATCATGTTAAGTTCCACTGAAATTGAAATTTGAATATTGATGTACATACATTTATGCGTAACTGTAACAAAAAAAAAAAAAACTGTTTTATGGAAAAAAATATTACTCATCTTGACAACTTTTGTTTGAAATATATGTACATATAAATAAAAAATATATATATTTTTATCACTAAGAGAAGTCGAGAAACGTGCCTCATACAAGTTGTGATAGATTATTGGACATCACAATTAAGATATTCAAGTATATTCATATTCAATATAAAGATATTCCAGTATTTGTCGTTTTGTTTTTGTACTTTAATCACAATTAAGTTATTCATCCAGCTAATAAATATACCAAAAATTTATATTCCAGAAATGGATCAAGTCCGACAACAAGTATATATGACAAGATCAATAATTTCATGTGATAAGATAATGTTATTTTAAAGATCTGTTTCTTTAATAAAGATTATTGATACAAAGATAATTGATTTTTTTTTTTCTTTTTGTAAACGGAGAGAGGAGGAAAATTATATTAGAGAGAATGCTACAGTAAACGTGCCAATTTTAGTTGAGATGCTCTGTTTCAATCGGATGTTAATTATCCTTTTTCTTCATTTAAAGGACGGAAAAAAATTGATATATATATATATATTTATTTATTTATTTATAAGAGATCAAATTTAGACACTATCTCGACTAAGTTGGAACCTATCATCCTATACCAATCTCTCAATCCTCTGCTCACTTTAATAATTAAAAAAGAAAAAAAAGAAAAACAAGAAGTTTAGAACCCAATATTAAAGGCTAATAAAACTAGAAAGCAAGAAAAAGCATACAAAACCAACAATACATGAAAGGATTTACTCTTTAAAATAAAAGAAAAGAGATGCCTAGTTAAAATTCCTCACCAGAAAAATTCAGTACAAGAAACCTAAAAGAGGGAATAAAAGAGGATGATTCAATACCATAAAATCCCCTTCGCTTTTTTTTTTTTTTTTGGCTAAAGAAAATCCTCCTTACTTGACGTATGAAAAGTATAACATTTATCTTTTGAGGGGTTAAGGGTAAGGGTTCCCTAACAGATCCCCTAAATCAAAATATTCTGATTCCATCACTGATTTTTTTCTTTTTTCTTTTCTTTTTTTTTTTTTTGGGGAATCTTCAACCTGTCTCTGATACCACTTGTTGGGAAAAATACCCCTATATGCAAAGTGCAGCTAAAAAAAAAAAAAAAAAAAAAAAAAGACTCTAACATAAATAAAAAGAAGACAAAGAATTTACATAATTCCGCCAAAATGCCAACTCCTACGAAGAGGGAGAATAAATTCACTAACATTTTCAAAGTTACATACCCAATAAACTCTTTTAACCTCTTTCTACCCAAAATAACTTACACCCTTTGTCTATCTCTCTTCTCACTTTCTTACAAAAAGAGGCACACACTCTTATTTTTTTGACCACACATAGCTTTGAATACAAGACACCTATTTATAGGCTCTTATTGGGATACAAATTTAACACCTTCCCAAACTCACAAATTGGAAACTGACCCAAAAACTAATTTGAATCACATACCTAACATTTTTTTCTCTCCAAAAGAATCACATACCCAAAACCTATTAGTTGTGCTGCGGCGCATCTTTGTTAGTATTAACTGTTGGTTTTGAAAACATAAAAGCGAAAATTTGTGGAATGATCGTAGATGATTAGATTGTGTACGATAAAATTTTTTATAAAACTTTTACCAATACTTCTGTAGATATATTATTTTGGTATAAAAATCATCTTAACAATAACAATACTATCATTGTCCAATTAGATTGATAACTTCATAGAATGTTCAATCTTCGAGACACCTTAGGTCTTCCACACCTAATATCGGTACTAGTCAAACAGACAAGTGCATCTCTATTAATTGGGAATGATCACACACTTGTTTTGTGTTCTTTGCTTTTGTGCTCTCAACACAGGAAAAAATATATATATATATATAGTGCAATAGAGGAATTTTCTCTCTAGGGTTTCTCTTCATAAAAGAGGCAAAAAGAAAAAAAAAAAAAAAACATTGATTTCTAGCATAAATCATCTGTTTATATTGTCAGGTTTGGATATTTTTTTAATTTGGTCGAATCAAATAAAGAAATAGAAATCGGCCACCCAAGCAATTTTGGAGGTGGCGGGTTCCTACCCAAGCAATTTTCTCCAATTTTCAACTTTTGAAAATTTTTTCCTGTTTGAATTCAAATATTTACATAAAAAATATAATTTTGTAATTACAGACTTTTTCAATTCAAAATAGCAAAAATATCAGATAAAAAACTACACACCTCAAGGACAATCGCTGTCGCGTAGGCGCCACTTGTAGTGTGGTGTAGTGTGGTCCACCATTTTAAATCATCTAATTTTAATTTTTTTTAAAAATCATTATTTAAATTAGTCAATTAATTGGTTATAAATTATAGAAACAAGTAATAATTTAAAATTCATCAACTGTAAATTAACCAATCCAATTAAACACAAAAGGTCCAAATAGTATTGTGGAAACGGAATGGGTAATTATATATGGATTATAGTTTGAAACTCCAATAAAAATTTAACAGTTAATTAAACTCTTTAATCAATATATCAATTATATTAATTCCAAAGTTATTCCACTAAAAAACTAGAATTGCACTTTTGAAGTTATAAACATAATATATTTAAAATTTCACGTGATAAGATAATATTATTTTCAGATCACAGTGTAGCAGCTAGTTAAACCATTGTTTGGATGACCATTTTGGTATAGCGATAAGCATGTAATAAGTACACAGAATTGGGGTATGGGTATTGTGTAGTTTGTTAGTTTTAGGTGTTGGCATTTTAGCCGAACTATATGAATTCTTTGTCTTCTTTTTATTTATATTTGAGTATATTTTTCTGCTGTGCTTTGCGTATAGGGGTATTTTTTTCTCAACAAGTGATGTCAGAGACAGGTTGAAGATTTCATTAAAAAAAAAAAAAAAAAATCGGTGATGGAATCAGGATATTTTGATTTAGGGAATCTGTTAGGGAACCCTTAGCCCTAACTCCTCAAAAGATAAATGTTATACTTTTCATACTTCAAGTAAGGAGGATTTTCTTTTTGGGGGGGGGGGGGGGGGGGGGGGGGGAGGGGGGAGGTGGGGGAGAGAGAGCAAAGGGGATTTTATATT
>JAFMPE010111946.1:20232-33723 GCA_024759925.1 Ficus religiosa | reverse complement strand
TGGTTTTTTTTTTTTTTTTGGGGGGGGGGGGGGGGGAGTGTTTTTGTTCACTTGGGGTGGCGATGGTTGGTTCTGATTTTTTGTAATTTCTTTTTTAGATCTTTTAATTTCGTTTTAGTTTTGTCTTTAAGATCATTTTTATCTTTTAATGATCAAATTTTGTAACTAAATATTTAGTGATCAAACTTGATAATTAGTCAAATTGATCATAAAATCAAAAATCTAAAGTATAAACGTGAGACATTTCAAAAGTATAAAATATGATTTCTTTTAAAATATATGATGTTTAAAATACCATATTGTAAATATCACCACAAATTAAAAAAAAAAAAAGTCTTATATGTAAATTTAATATCGTAAAACTCATTTTTTTAATTAATAAATAGTGCTCAATAGTCAATACCATCATATAACATTATTCATGTAAAAAAAAAAAGGCTTCCTTTTCAAAATTCCACTATAAGAATGAAGCAAATAACAATTTTCATAAAATAATTAAAAATAAAAAGTATCTTTTAAAATAACAAAAAATTAACAAATTTATCAAACTAATTATTTATTTACGTCTTTTAAATGTATTATTAACCTAATAAATTTTGAATATTTTAAAACCTTACTATAAGTTTTAAATTTTTTCCATAAACAATTTTTCAAAAAAAAAAAAGTCTTGGAAAAAAAAATTCCTTCATTCTAATTTTTTTTTTTTTTTTGTGAATAGAAAAAAATTTAGAGGTGAATCATTTTTAGATTTTCAGTCTCATATATATAAATTTTTTTCTTAAATATGACAAAGAGATAAATTTTTTATATTAATTTTTTTTTTTCATCAGTCATCTAAAATTTATATTATCATCACTGAACTAATTCTTCAATAACTGAAGCTAGAATGAAAATTGAATCGAAACCAATTCAATCCGGCAATTCAATCCGGTGCAATTGATTTAAACCACCCCCTCTCTGAGAATAAATGACATCACAAGAATTGACATGGATGTCTTGATATCTGTATTCATGATGAGGTGGCACTTTGACCAGTTCTATATGAGTCTACAGTCCAAAAAAAGAAATACCAGCCCAACGACTCCCAAGTCCCAACCTATTGGATGACTGACTCAGTCCAACTCGCTCCGCCCAAACTCAGTCTCTCTCATCCCTTCTAGGTTTTCAAACTTCGCTAACACAACCTCCAAGCGACTCTTCTTCTTTCTTGTTCTTCGTCTTCGTGTAAGTCTCTCTTCAAAAATCTCGACTGTATTTATTAAATTAGACCTCGTTTTGTTTTTGTTCTCTTTTTTTCTTCTTCTTACTTGCACTTTCCTTCCCTTTCTTCTTCTGCCCCCACCATAGCTTAGCTGTGGAGTTTTACTGGGTCATTTTCGTATTTGAATTTTCTTCCTCAGAAAAAAAAAAAAAAAAAAAACAACAACAACAACTCTCATATGTAGAAAAGTACAAGTTTTAGAGAGAGAAAGTAAGATGGTCAATGGTTTTAGGTGGGAAAAAAATGGTTTATAGACTGTAGAAAAAATAGAAACAACAAGACAAACAAAAACTTCAATATCAGCTATTTATTCCAAAATCTCAACTTGATGGTTCCTATGTTCTTTCCTGGATATTTCGCTTAATGGGTTTCTTTTAGTTTGTGCCAAAACATTAGTTTTTCTTTTTATTATTTGAGATGCTTGGTGAAGAAGAAAAGGACAGGCCCGCCGTCGCCGGTGCAGCCCGGAGAAGGTATTTGCGGTCTGTTTCTTGGACTGACCGGTCACCAACTAAGCCTAGTAGTGCTAATTCCAATAACCCAAAGCCACAAACCAACTCCAAAGCTCGGTCTTTTCTGCCACCACTTTCAATAACTAGGCGTAATGCTGAGGAGTGGCCGAGGGCGGGTTCTGATGATCTTGGCGTTTGGCCTAATCCTCAAACCCCGAGAGGGTCGGTTAATGCGGCCGAGAAGTCGAACAATTCGGAACAAACTGGGAGAGAGTTTCAGTTCAAGAGGGAGAAGCTTGCCTTTTTTGATAAGGAGTGCTCAAGAATTGCTGATCATATATACTTGGGAAGCGATGCCGTGGCTAAGAACAGGGAGGTTTTGAGGCAGAATGGGATCACACATGTTCTTAATTGTGTCGGGTTTGTTTGTCCCGAGTATTTCAAGGTTGACCTTGTGTACAAGACTCTTTGGTTGCAGGATAGCCCGTCCGAGGATATCACGAGTATTCTTTATGATGTGTTTGATTACTTTGAGGATGTTCGGCAGCAAGGCGGGCGGGTTCTCGTCCATTGCTGCCAGGGAGTTTCGAGATCTACTTCCCTGGTCATTGCCTACCTCATGTGGAGGGAAGGCCAGAGCTTTGAAGACGCTTTTCAATATGTGAAGGCGGCAAGAGATGTGACTAATCCGAATCTGGGATTCGCTTGTCAGCTTCTGCAGTGCCAGAAGCGTGTTCATGCCGTTCCTGCCAGCCCGAACTCCATGTTGAGGATGTATCGGATGGCCCCGCATTCTCCATATGACCCTCTGCACCTTGTCCCAAAAACAGTAAGCCGTCCGGGTGTCCAAGCGCTTGATTCACGCGGGGCGTTTGTTGTCCATGTTCCCTCTGCTCTGTATGTTTGGAACGGGACGAATTGCAACTCTGTGATGTCAAACAATGCACGGGCAGCGGCCTTCCAGGTCATTAGGTATGAGAGGGCTAAGGGTCCAATACAGAACATTGAAGAAGGTGAAGAGCCTGCTGAATTTTGGGAAGCTCTTGCAGGTGGGCAATCCCCAGCAGAGGATTGCAGCAAGGTGGATGTCAAAAAGGAAGAAGCTGGATCTCCTGGAATCGATAAGGTCGCAACAAATATTTGTACTGGGGTCGGCGAGAGGAAGGTAGATGAATATGATTTGGACTTTGAAATTTTCCGCAAGGCACTTGCAGGTGGTGTTGTCCCTCCTTTTTCAGTATCAAATACTGGATCAGAAACCTGCCTTCCCGCAAGGGAGAACGGATGGAGCAGATTAAGATGGAAGTTCTCTAAAGGCATCATGAAAGAATTTGTCGCGTCCTCCAAACTGAATCCTGAGGCTACTTCATCCGGTGATGTATCGGACATGGTCATTGATAGCCAAAAGAAGGAAGAACAGCCTGTTTCCGACGTTGATCCTTCATCACCCATGTCACCTCCAGCCCACGTATGTGGTTCCCCGGATTCCTTTGAATGCTTTCCAAACGGCAGCCCGGATAGGATACCGGATACTTTTAACCAAGTAGAACACTCGGATCACAGTCCTAATCCTTTGTCACCACCTTCTTGTGGCTCACCAGATTCTTTCTCTTGTTTTCTAGACAACAATTCTAAGTTCAGTTCCAAATCCCCAACCATTTCGCCTTCTACCTCCGATTACGCCAGTTCATTTTCCTTCTCACCATCATCTTCTAATTGGTCTGACTTGTCATACCTGTCATCTCGGCAGCCTTCACCTTCTGGTTTGGATTCGTCAGATCCGTTAGCAAATAAGAATGTTTCTTTGTTTTACAATTCCTTCATGCTTAACAAAGAAACCACCCCAACGCCACCGGAAGAATTCTATGCTAATCGTACGTTTAGAACGCATACTGCAGGTTCGCCGTGTAAGGGGATTACCCCCTCTATTGCCGAGCGTAGAGGGAGTAATCCTCCACCTCGGATGTTATTATCCTCGGTTGATGAACTGCCTCAAGTTCCGAGAAATTTGGAACGCTCATGGTCCTTTTCTATTCCTAACGTAGATGATGAAGAGATGAAGGATTCGGATTGTAGTCCATCGGAGAATGAAGGCAATAGAGAAGAGGTAATGCTTGATGCGGATATCTTTGATCCTCGAAATGAACTAAGAAGTGAGATTCAAGAAAAAGAAGAGGGTGGTAAAATTGATCTTTTTGCAGGTGAAATAATCTCAGAGGCTGCACAAGTTATGAAGCCAGTTTTATACAAGTGGCCTTCTTTGAGCAAAGTTGAGGGGATCTGCGTTAACGAACTTGACTCTGGATCAGCTTATATTTTGTTAGCTCAAGATGCGAGTTTGGACAGGACAAGTCCTCGCACGTTAACTCTCTGGTTGGGACGCAATACACTGCACAAGAAAGGACGAAATCACAGTGACTCGCTTGAGAGCGGTGATCTTCTTTGCCAGACGATTGCACACGACGTAATTGGCCAAATGGATCTGCCATTAAACACTCCTGTCCAGGTAATTATTCACTTTACAAAGCTTGGCCTTTTTTCCCTGTTTCATGTCAGGCTTAAAGCACATAATGTATGATACTCCGACTACGTAGCGATGTAAACAAAAAACTTTATTAAGATATCAGAAGTCAGTTATGGTTTGCCTGTTGGAATATAAGTAATTGTTCCAGTAGGTGGATTCTTTAACGCAGCACCGATAGTTCATTTGAGTCTTGAACAACATTTTCCTGGGAAAATTAATGAACGAGGCCGAGGAAGAATATGATCTCATTTCTTAACCATGATATATTCTTTCCAATTCTCTTCTGCTGTTAAAGCATTCTGTGGTCAATTTGTGAATGTTGCTGGAATTTGTATTGAATCGATGTTATGGTATGGATTCCCTTGGTAATATGATGCACGGTGTTTTCAGGTAGTACGAGAAGGCGAGGAACCGGAGCAATTTCTAAATGATCTCAGATGCATAGCAATGAAAGCGACCGAGGACACAAGACACAGTTGAGGCTGGTCTTTCCAAAAGATCAATCTGCGAGAGAGAAACTGTATGCCGACAGTCGTTACACACGCCTGATGTAATGTAATGCGGAGCTTGAAAGTTAGGTGGGCATCCCGGGCAGCCTCGTATCTGCTCGTGTGATGTGTGTGGGGAGAAATATGAGTTATTCTTACAGAAAAAACATGTATAGAGAACAGTTCCATTGTAAACCTAATGGTCAATAGTAAGTATAAGAAGTAAATAGGATTAGTTTCCACTGATCTGTTTTTGGACAGAAGTAGTATCTCCAAGAATAAGTGACGCAAGCCATCTTTTTTTTGTTTATTTTATTTTTTTCTCCTGTAAGTGTATCTACTTTTTGTCTACATTCAGCAGCATGCCCAAAGGTTGTTGCTGTTTTGAACAGAAATAGTATCAATTAAAATAAGTGAACAAGCCAACTTTGTTTTGCCCTTTTGTTCTCTCTCTCTCTCTCTCTCTCTCTCTTCTTACTTGTAAAAAGAGTACACATTGGCATGTCGTTTGACAGGGTCCTTTATTAGATCTATGTGTCGTTTTGCCAAGTCTCGTGTGCGTTCCTTCGTCTTTATATACATACACCTTTTGGAATATTGAAAAGAAGAGTTTCAAAGTTTTAAGACATCGTTTAATGCCGAGTTAGCACTAACTTTAAGTTGATTCCATTTGGTTTGTGTGTTATCCACAAGCAATAATGGCGTTTGAAGTCTACCAGTTAACGAGTCCGAACTATAAAACCCAAAACAAACCCATTTTGTTCGTATCCACGGATTTTCCTTGCCAAAAAAGGAAACATTTTAATCGAATCTAGTTATTTTAGAAATTGAAATGGTCCAGTTCAATTAGAATCGGTTCTTGAAACACAAATGAATAATAACAAGACATAGAAACGGGTTAGACTGAGACCAAGTTGCTTTCTCAATAGGGTCCTTATATTATAAGCACGCTTGAGATGTGGTTAAAATCATATCAAAATATTATATTTACATATATATATATATATATATCTATATATACGCATGCAAACAGAAACATCCGACCGCTAAAATGCAGTTCTGCCGACGGTGTATTTTTCAAGTCCTACCGTAAAAAACTCCTTTATAACTAACGTGTTAACCTAACTTGTTCATACCGAAAGCCAGTTCGTCAAACCGCCAGAAAAGGAAAAACCTCTTAAACGACTGGTATAAAAAGCCACCACAACCTTCACCCTTTGCCATTAAGTTTTGCTTTGATTCTGATTACAACCAATAGGGGTAAAACTAGTCTTTCTTCACTCCATTTTTTTTTTTGACATGTTCTAACGATCTTTCTGATCCATATCTACCATTCAAAACCAAAAGTTGGTATTTGAACAGAGTTGATCAATGAAAAGAAGCTTGCAACCATTGAACTCGATTCGTCAGCAAACCGAAAAAGATGCCAACCCGACTATACAAACAAAATCTTGGCCATTTCTTCGCTTACTAACCAAACCTCCAAATCAGAAGTTCACAAAACTTATAAATATGACAAATGCCATTTGTCTTACCACATCATCATATCTCATTTTGGGCTCTCAGGCGGGCCATTGTCGGGCCCAGTGCACTACCCCTCAAGGCCCTATAGGGCCATGAGCGACCGGATGAACCACCTTTCTTGGTCCAGTTATCCTCCTGGGATAGCTGTGCCTTCTTTGCACTCAATGCTTCGCAGATTTCATCCCACACATTTGTCTTCCCATTTTCTACAATCATAAACAGAACGTCAAGCTCTTCCATGAAGTTCAAATCATATTCAACAATGTTAAATTCCCAATTTGAACCCCGATTCCCCTCGTAAATATAAACGATACCTTGTGTGGGGGCCACACGCTCCTTGCCCTTAGGTTCCTTTTTGGACTTTTGCCTAGAACACGACGCGCCACCTTGATCTCCTAAAGGAACTTGGCCGACCCCAGCAGCGACCGATTGTGCTGTGGTCACGTTACCTTGCTTGATGATTCGAACATCGACGAGAGATGAATAATCCATCTGCAGAGGAGCACCACGTGTCAAGAATCAAAAAGAGTTCACAAGCTTTGCATTTTGCTGAAAACATCAGATAACAACTCCAGGAGATTCTACAAATGCCTCAAAAAATGATATGGTGTCATAGAAGTTGAGTCACAAGCCACAATGGGAGCCCTAAACATTACTATTTTTTTTACCATAAATGATGTCATTTCTTTTAGTAAGGTCACAGATGATGTCATCAAGATACGAAGAGAATAGCAACAGAGGAATTACACATTTGGAGAAAAGGAAAAGGGATGAATACCTCTAGAGAGCCATCTTCCCCATAAATGGACGTCTCTGGTTTTGCCGCAGATGCCTCGTCCCCTTGCTGCTCAAAAACAATTGGAAACTCTGGAACTTGTACTAGTGTAATCCTCTCCGATTTTGGATCATACTTTGATATTTTTCCAACCTAAAGAGAAAGTATCCTTATTATATAGTACGTTGATGTTCATGATAAGTTCATATATTACTGGTATTTTGTTTCATGACAAAATTAGTAAAGATAATATATTAGGCTAGGCAGAAGTCATACCCGGAACGAGCAAATTTCGGGAGTCCAGGACGATGACAACTCAATCAAACGATACGCCACTGTATCACCTTCCTGTAGTCAATTAAAAGCTCCATCATCCTCAAAATTAAGACATACATACATACATACTACATACATACATATATATATATATATCTTTGTTAAATAAAGAAATCACAACCACAGCTGACTGGGGCGATCATTTCGGCTTGAAAGCATTTTAATACATAAGCTTGCTCTACATATATGTATCCACGCCACAAGCTCTCCAAAAGAATAAGTCATGGTACAAAAGGATGTTTAAGAGGCAGTAAAAAGCTGAATTTACCAAGAGGAGGAGACGGAGGAGAAGGGGAGATTTAATGGTCTAAACAGCCCAAAATCTCACCAGCAACTTATTTTACATTTTACTAAAGGAATGTCTAGACCTATGCAAGAAAAAATTAGAGCATGAGACAACAAACCTGAGGCAAAGAAGTACAGGGCTTAAGCTTATCGAAGTCCACATGACCATTCACAGTTGTCCCTTCATCAATTGCCATCATCTCAGAAGACTCTTGGTTACACTTTTTCTGATCACACCTTTTATGGAATACAGTTTTTTCTTTACCCCACTTTTGACCCTTCCTCTTGCTTGTTATTCCATTCCACTGGAAATTTTCCAGAAACAATAATTAAGAAAATAAATAAGCAGAAACAGCATTGGAACCAAGAAAGATTGACAAAAGCACTATATGAGGAGAAAAGAGAACCCGAGTGCGTAAGCAATATCATAAGCAACCAAAAGTTGATAATCATCAAAAAACTTATTTACGCTTGTATCATATGTTGTTCAACAAGAAAACGTAGGAAAAGACGGCAGCAAAATAGATTGCAGACTACAGCATGTTATTAAAATAAAGAAAAGAAAACGTCGAAAATACCACTGAAATTTCAGGCTGCCGAATTGGTTGATCTGCATCCACTGTAACAAGTACGTTAATCATATAATTGCAGTAACTTAGGAATAGCTTAATAGCACAATTCTAGTGAATGAACCCACATCATTCCCTGCTAAAGGAGAAAAAAATTATCCATCCAACTTTCTAACCAAAAAATATACCTTTTCCAGAGGGCTCAAAGCGGATGTGTCCTGGCCTAACTACTACAGGAACCACGTCGCCCTCTTCATGGTCACTTTTATCTGGTTCTTGAGGTTCTCTAGCAACTTTGCAAATATAATTTGCAGATGATTGCTTGTTATCTGTTTTGTGTAACTGGATCTGACGTTGCTGCAAAATTGAACAAGATAAAAATGGAGAGACATTTACCTCCTAAAGCATAAAAGGTAGTTTTTAAATATCTGTGATGCCAAACTCAAATACACCAGCAAAATCATTACTTCATGTTTTACATTTATGTATTTAGGCATATAAAAAAAAAAGCTTGGAATTTTACACATGATAACTCCATCACAAACGCAGGATCTTTCACAGGTCTGCCTGATGTGCACCATTTTTTTTTCTTTGCATGTACGAAAAGCAACTTCATATGTTTACTGCATCGTGTGTGTGCACACAAGAAGAATAATAATACCAAAATATTAACACTTCATCTGTTGTCATCACAAAACCACGTTACCTCATTTTCTTTCCTTTTTGCTTCTCTCAACCATTTCATCTTTGCCTTCTTACGTCGAGTACTTCTACCGGGGGTCTGATTGAAAGAATTAGAAAAGCATTACACAAATTAGTACTCAAGGTTTCCAAATTATATAACGAGTTAAAAATTCAAATGTCATAATAAGAAAAACATAGAAAATTGTAAATCTCAAATATCATACAAGGGGAGAGCATCTACCTACCTTACTTTTCATGGTTCTAGGTTGGCTACATGGGTATGAGTTCAAATTTCTGACTTACATGAATCCCAAGGTGATTGGCTTTTAATTGATAAACAGGTTTTTTTAAGAAAGTAATACACTTTCCTTAATTTCTTTGCACTGTTTGTACCAATGTTGATGTCCATTTGAGAATGTTCGTGTAAGATGCTATCAAAGTCACAACTATATAGCATAAAAACATATTTAAAATGCAATGTTCAACAAAAGTTCAAAGTAGTAGTCAAAGACCTTTTTAGTTCCAGCAGATGTTTGAGATGAAACAACACTATTTTTACCATTCTCTTGTGGTTCACTGGACCTACAAATAGCAAAAGAGTTATACAGGGAAAGGCATTGATATATCATATCTCATGTCATAACTGAAAAATCCATAAAACTACCTCTTTTCACTTGGCGTAGTTACGTTAATGTTATTTGTTCTTTGATCACTTTCAGGCGCACTCAAATGATTAAGTTCACCGTTTGTATTGGGCGGTTTGCCATTTTCTACCAGACTATTCTCTAGAAGGGGAGCCTGTTTTTGAGAACTTTCATTTTGGTTGGTTTGGATCTCCTTCTGAACATCTTTTGGAGTGCCCGAAGATTCTTCTACGGCTGCAGATTTCTTTCTCTTCTTCCTGTCACTGGAAAACAAAAGCGTATTAATGCACGAAATAGATGAATTCTTTGGTAACAAAAAAGGAAAGAAACAATTATTTAATTGCCGGTTATAACAATTTCCCCATTCTAGTACATGACTTTTCACTACTAATTCTTGCATCTGATTCTAGAATGACCTAAATTGCAAGAACAATCATAAAATTTACTACGATTGATTGCCTTACGTACTTTGATTTTTTCAGTTTCCTCGATGCCTTCCTTTTCTTGGAAACTATTTTCTTCTCCGCGGCATTGTCCAAATGTAGTTCATCTTCCAACTTTTCGGGTTCATCTTCTTCACTTTCGCTTTCGTAACCTCCAACCTCCCTTGCAAACTCATCATTAGCCAGAAGCTTCATGCCTGCAACCACATGTTGCTCCTCCACCGCTTCTTCTACCTCAAGAGACTTCCTCCCATCTCGAACTCCAATAACATCAGTGGAAGGACCCTTTTTCTTTTTCACACTATTGAAACAAACAATAGAAACAAAACTGATATAATTTCTCTGCTAAAATAATGGGAATCAACAACTGAGGAAAAAAAAAAGTACCCTTTGAGAAATTCAGTGAAAAACTGACCGGATAATATCCTTTTCCTTCAATATAGATGTTGATTCAAACGGTGGCAACACAAAGCCATCCATCTGCAAGTAAAATAAATAATAATAATAAGAAGAATTAAAAACTCAAGCTTGGAATGCTAATGGATTGTCAGAATTCATACTAAACTTGCACAGAAACTAAAAACTAGTCAGTGACACAAGAACATTTGCCAAAAACCCACTACAAAAAAGAAAAATCCCATACTACTCCGTTTGGATGGCGAGAAAATCAGAAGAAAAATAGACAAAATCAGCTGCATGGACACAAAACCCATTTCAGAACTTCCCATTTCTCACCGTCATTTAGATTACATTAATGTTGGGTTAATCAGAGGTTTAAGAAGCAGCTTACGGAGAGAACGAGGCCATCTGGGCAAGCGTCGTCGAGGGCGAAAACGTCGAGGAGATGATCGGCGAGTTCGGAGATGGTCTGGTGGTGCGGATTCAGCAAAACCCAGCTGCGCTTCAGCCCTTCCGTTCTCTGAGACTTTGTCAGCATTTTACAGTCATCGAAAACCAAGCGAAGCCTTGGTCCAGTGCCGTCCTCCATGGCCGTAAAAGCATAACACCCAGAGATGCAGAGAAGAGAAAGAGGAGCAGATTAGTAATGGCGGTTTCTCTTCTTCTTCTTCTTCTTCTTCTTCAGCCCTTAAACCCCCTCGCTCCTAGTCCTCGGTGGACGGTGAGGTTTTCCCTAGCACATGGGGGTTTTGTCGGGCCCACTCAAACCTGCCTTAGCCCACGATGTCTCCAAAGTGGGTCTTACGCTAAACCCAATTCCTAACCAAAAATGTTACCACTTACTGGAAATATGTGTGAGACTCCGTTTTGTACGTCAATTGGAGATAAAATATTTAAGTATCTACCTAATTTCAACTTGAAGAAACGAGAAGACCTACAATGTAAAATATCACGAGTGACCCAAATTTCAAATCAAATGAAAGAAAAGAAAACTACACCACATTTTGTTGATTGTGTTGGGGTGGTATGATGTAGTTTGAAAAGTTATACGATTTAATGATTAAATTGTTCACCTTTAAAGGTTAAAGACGTTGTTGTTTTAACTGTTGATTCTCAAGTGTCTTGTAGACTTGTTTGGATTAATTCATGGTTTTTAATTGTTGATGACATAATTTCTCTGACGTCGAAAAATCACCTGTTAACCAAGGAACTAGGTGTGCGAGAGCAAATAGGCCAATTTTCACATCTAGTGAAGAAAATCTACTGACCAGAATATATCCGACCAGACTAGGTAGGTCGGTTGTCGAGAATTCTTCCCAGAGTACCCATTTGATCTACCAATGCATCCGATGTACTGCTGGTCCTCATGCTGGCTCTCCTTCATGGACCCCGAGCAAATCACCGTTAGGGTCCGTGATACTGGTTAGGGTAACACTTCCCCGACCACAACTAGACCCTAACCTGTGCTGTCGGCCTCGTACTGTCCTTGCCATGCCGTCTTATACCGGTTGACAAACAATACCATGGCACAGCACACCACACCCACCGCCCTGCACCACCTGACACCTGACATCCACTACCTGTTACTATACATGTCCTTGTCCCTGTCTTGGCACCGACTTTCGCCGTCTGACCTGACTGACACAGTACTCACCACCTGCACCGGTATTAATTAGTACTTATGTCCCCCGTCACTAGACCGAAGGGGCACATGGCACTCGCCTAGTGGAGATCCGATGCTCATACGCCTGAAGCATGTCTACTTGCCGGGATCACTTGTAGTACAACCCATCAGGATCACCCGAATACCGAGACCCGTAGAGAATGCTTATAAATAGAGGATTAGCTCGCCCATTTAGGTATGGACAATTTTCCTTGCCAAAACTCTGCTTCTCTACTTACTCATCAATGTTATTACTAACTTAAGTATCGAAGTGCCCTTAGCAGACATCCTACTGATGTCTCCCTTACTCGGAGGTGCTTATCTTTTGCAGGCAACCAGGCGGAGAGCAACTGCTTAAGGCGGATCGCGTCAAGTGATCCCATCGGGTGTTGGGCCAATGGTTTTTGGCATCAACATTAATGGCATAGCTTATGACATTGCTAAGTGAGATATTGTTAATTGATTGTGTTATCGTGATAAATATGTAGAAATCATCATGATGTATTTTCTATTTGTGGTTTCTTGTAGTAGAGACTTTGGCATCAACTTTTTTTTTTTTTTTTTTGGACCTAATTGTTCGTTTTGTCTTTCTTGTTTTATTCCTTTGTCATAAAGTTGTTTAAGTTCGTTCATATTCTACCAAAAAAAAAAAAACAAAATTCCTTTAATTCCATTTTTTCCTTCTATATACGTGTGTATATGTAGATTAGAAGGCTGTAATCTTTCAATATCAAACTATATCCCTCATTACAGTTGGCCGTTGTGTTGCGAGTGAGATCCTGTCCTATGCACTTTTAGAATGAAAATAAAAAACGGTGCATTTCATTAGTTATTCTCGTTCTTTTTGGTTTATTCTGTCTTTGAAATAATAAGGCAAAAAAACGTGTAAATCCACATTGTTTATATGTTGAAAGTCTGATGGGTATAAATTAACATTCTAGAATTTCAATCGAAACCTATATGTTTTATAAAAAGTGATAGTTACGTTACCAACTCAATCATTGTATTTCTTTAGTCTTCTTTAAACTCATTTCTTTTTTTCTTCTCAATATATTCAAATTAATTGTAAGAATTTTTTTTTTTAAATGAGAGTTTCATATCTTCTCAAACATTTAAGAAAAAATTCACTTCAAATTGAGTGAAAAAATAAATAAATAAAAATATTTTACATAACATTTTTTCAAAATATATCAATTGCTCAAGTCCGAGGCAATTGTCCTCTTAAATATATCAATTGCTCAAGTCCGAGGCAATTGTCCTCTTGGATGAATGCATGGAAAAGTCGTTTCATAAAATGAGTATTATTTGAAATGTAAGACGAAAGAATCCTAATTTATCAAAATATCCAAAATTTCAAAGAAAAAAAAAATCGTTAACCAAAGCCCGTGAGTGCAAGTGAGCGGAACGTGTATGAATAAAAAAAAACTTAATAGTCATATTTATG
>JAFMPE010111946.1:1101-13475 GCA_024759925.1 Ficus religiosa | reverse complement strand
CTAATTACATCAAATTAATACAAAAAATCACCAATCTATGTAATATTTAAAATATCAAGTTTTTAATAACTATTATACCAATTAAAATTAAAAAGATAATGTATCGTTGAAAAAATGAAATTCACTATTATAAATTGGTAACTTAAAACTAATGTCCCTAAGTTGAAGATTATTCATTTGCCGCACGTCACATTCTAAGACCCCGTTTGGTTCGCAAGTTTGAACTCAAAATTTTCATCTCAGTTTTTATCTTTTTCTGAAAAAGATTTTTGTCTTTCTGAAAAAGTTTTTTGTCTTTTCTAAAAAGTCAACAAAAATTACTATTGAAACTTAAAATTTTCAACTCAAACTCATTCACCAAACGGACCCTAAGATGTATCCTCCGATCACAGACAATTAATCTCAGCCGTGCAATACGTATACCTGGACCACACAGTCAACATCTTACTTTAAGGCGCCGTCTTTCGAAATGACAAAAACACCCTACAATTATCGAGTTAATTACACATCCACCCCTTCAAAGTTAAAGAATTATTAGCACTCAAATCGGTATTACACACACACTTAACTGGAAATTAAAAAAAATAAAAAAAAATCTGAACTGTGGCTACGAACTTCCTCTTCTTCTTCAGCAGCAGAAAATGCAATCAAACAAATAATAATTAAAAAAAAAAAAAACACATAAAGAAAAAAACAAAAGGAATCTGGCTTACAGTCCGAAGCGAGCCATGGCGGAGCTGAGGCACTCGAGCTCGATCGGAGCTCGGGCGTCGTCGTCTCCGATGAAGCGCGACGAGGACTCGTCGCCTCTGATCCCCGCCGACGGTCTGTCCTCCTCGGACGACGACAACGCTCGCGGCCGCCACTTCCACAAGGATCGCGACCGCTCATTCTTCTCCCATTTCCACTCTCTCTGCCCCTTCCTCGCCGACGATTCTAGGGTTTCCTCTCATCCCTCCAGGATCTCGCTCTTCTGCCTCCTTGTCCTCCTCCTCCTCGCCTCGATCTCGATTTTCTCCCTCTTCAAACACATCGTACAGTCGTCTTCTCTCTTTCCCGATTCGCAACAATATGCAAAAAAGATTTTTTTTTCTTTTTTTTTTTTCATGGGTAATGGAATAGTAGCCCCTTAATTGAGTTTTGGTAATGATATTGTTTGAAATTTTCAATTTCGACAATTGTTTGATTTGATGTGGTAACCCGGTTTTTTCGACTTAATACAGAATACTCCATACTTGTGTAGTAAAGATGGCATTGTTCTTCACTGTCCACAAGTAAGTAATTTAAAGGGTCTCTATTTTGGTTGCTGCTCATAAAGTTTTTGATTTTGTCTTTTTAATTCGTAAATTTGGTGAATTTAAAGGTAAAGGAACCTCCTTCACTATGGGAGAATCCTTACTCGGCGACCACGTCTTGGAAGTCCTGCGCCGAGCGGCGGGATGGTGGAATATCAGGTAATGGAAGGATCTGTTTGAACATTGTTTATGTTCATCTTGTCGATTTTGATTATTGGATGGAGATAACGGCTACTAAACTTCGTCCGTGGGGAATGTCTGTTTTTCAATTTTAATCTTGTTATGTTATTGGAAATGCACAGATCTTCCTCCTGAGAATGAAACAAATGGATACATATTCGTCCATGCTGAGGGAGGTCTAAATCAACAGCGAATTGTGGTAAGTCATGCTACATGGAGCTAATGTTACTTCTTTTTCATAAAGTTTTAGTTTTCTATGCTCCGATAGCTGGAGCTTTGTTGATGTATTTTAAGTGGAAACTGGCTCTATTCTGGTTGGAATGTTATGCGAGTAAGACATTTTCTGCTCTTCATAGATGTGCGTGAGATTAAGTGAATGTTGAATGTGTAATTCTAAATTGATATTTATCTGTTTTTGCAAAGGGTTAACCGTTTAGTGTCTATATTGGTGAAATTTCAGTTTCTCATTGCCATATGTTCTAAATGAAAATTTAGTAGCCTAAAAAGAAGTAAATTTTTGAGATATTCTTTTTGATGCAGATATGCAATGCAGTTGCTGTTGCCAAGATAATGAATGCTACTCTTATTTTGCCAGTATTGAAGCAGGATCAGATTTGGAAAGACAAAACGTGAGGTTTCTTTGGCTATGTTGTTGTAAGCTTATTTTGATATTCACATTTATACAAATAGGAATAGGATAAACAGAAATAGACAATGGCATTAACTATTTATGCTATCTGACATTTGAAAATTGAGACACCAAATAATGGGAATGCACTGTTTTGTTTAGTGACATTAATATCTGTAGAATTTAGACCTCAACACTTTCGTATCCTTGTCCTTCTGTTGATTTCAAGTGGCCAATGCCACTTGCTCAAAACTGTGAATTGATACTGAAATATTAATGTGAAGCGTACGTGTATTAGAATATCTAATGATTATTGGAGATTGTACCTCTGGGCGAGGATTAAAGGTGCTTAAGCTAACTGCTAAATTAACTATTGGTTGAAGATGATTCTCACTTTTTTCTTGTTTATATTTATTTATTTGTTTATATTGTTAAAAATTTTCTTGTTTGAGTTTATATAGCTTATATTTGAGTTCATATATAATTTCTTCATGGTAAGTTACCTATTTATACTTGTTTCTCGTGAACTTGAAATACCTACAGGAATTTTGAAGACATCTTTGATGTAGATCATTTCATTGATTACCTAAAGGATGATGTACGGATTGTTCGTGATATTCCTGATTGGTTTACAGACAAAGCAGAGCTTTTTTCAAGTATAAGGTTGGGTTGTTTATCATCATTTACTATTGATTACCTGTTCTTTTGGCACACTATCGCTAAGAAAATATCAAATTTGACAAGAACGAGATCAATGAAGTGTGAACTATAATAGAAGGCTAGAACCTGCTAAAACATTTGACACTTATGCCGAAATTGTGTTTTATCAAGTCAAAGTATAAGTGTTATGCTCTTGACCTTTGGTCCAAATCTCGCCCTTTTGTTTTATGGAAGATTTTGAAGAGTCGAAGAAATTGATTTTTTTTTTTTTTGTCTGCCTAATTCCTTTTCGTGACTGGTACTGATGGATGGAAATGTGTATGTCTTTACAGACGGACAGTAAAAAATATTCCAAAATATGCTCCTGCACAATTTTATATTGACAATGTTCTACCTCGACTCAAAGAGAAGAAGATAATGTCCCTAAAGCCTTTTGTTGATCGACTTGGGTACGTCATTCCTTTACCAGATGTTCTTATTTACTTAAAATAATCAAATTGCATAAGGAGGATCATTGCAGATCATTTTCGTTCTCATTGAGAAATACCTTTTTTTGGATAAAGGAAGAGATTATTTGATTTCATTTTTGAAGAAGTTCGTCTTTGAATGACAGAGGGTTTTATGTTTCAGGTATGATAATGTTCCTCTGGAGATTAACAGGCTGAGATGCAGGGTGAATTATCATGCTTTGAAATTTCTTCCTGAGATAGAGAAGATGGCTGATTTATTAGCAGCAAGGATGAGAAATCGCACCGGAAATTCAAATCCTTACATGTAATGTTTTCATTTGAATGTTGCTTGTGCTTGTTTAGGCTTTTCATAAATTCGAGATAATAAAACTAACAAACTTTCTCGTTAGCAGGGCTCTTCATCTTAGGTTTGAAAAAGGGATGGTTGGCCTGTCTTTCTGTGATTTTGTGGGGACAAGGGAGGAGAAAGCTAGCATGGCAGAGTACAGAAAAAAGGAATGGCCACGACGGTACAAGGTAATCTAATGCGTATGAACTGATCTACCAATCTTCCCATGCTGAGTAGGATCTGAAAAAGAGCATACCTCATTCCCTCTGTGGTTTCTGCAGAATGGTTCCCATCTATGGCAACTGGCCCTGCAGAAGCGAAAGGAAGGACGATGTCCACTTGAGCCGGGGGAAGTGGCAGTCATTCTCCGGGCAATGGGTTACCCCAAGGAAACTCAAATTTATGTCGCTTCTGGTCAGGTCTACGGTGGACAGAACCGGATGGCACCCCTCAGGAACATGTTCCCTAATCTGGTATACTATTTTTCTTTTTTACTTAATGAGACTTCTATAAAAATAGTCAAATTACCAATGGAGAAATCGTGAGGACACGTTCAAGCATTCAGCTATTCAGTCTTTTGGATTCGGTCGTTTTCAGAAATAGGACACTTTCATGTCAGAATTTTTTTTTTTTTTTTCCAATTGATTTTTAGTTGGTGTGTTCAATTTCACAATTCATAACAGGTAACAAAGCAGGAGCTGGCAACAAAGGAAGAGTTGGATAAATTCAGGAAGCATGTAACTAGCTTGGCCGCGCTTGACTTCTTGGTGTGCTTGAAGTCTGATGTCTTTGTGATGACTCATGGAGGCAACTTTGCCAAGCTGATCATTGGGGCTCGCAGGTACATGGGACACCGTCAAAAATCCATAAAACCGGACAAGGGTCTAATGTCCAAGTCTTTTGGGGACCCATATATGGGTTGGGCGACCTTTGTAGAGGACGTTATTGTGACCCACCAGACGCGGACTGGATTGCCAGAAGAAACCTTCCCTAACTATGACTTATGGGAGAACCCTCTAACTCCGTGCATGTGCAAAACGTGACCAGAATAAGGATGGTTAACTCAAAGTTTCTTCCAGATTGCTTTAAGGGCTTCAACTCCAGGAACTCGGGTATGATATATGTGGAATTAAAGTTCTTTCTGCCGGAAGGTAGTCAAGAAATCCACAAGGAGTGGCAAATGCAAATGCTAAGGTGGGAAAGTGAGGGGTATGCATGCGAAGTACAGACGGCAGGAGATAGTTTTAACAATTTCATGGTGGGGCATTTCATTTTTATAACCATTTGTTGTATCTTCTTTTAGAAACGGTTGACGGTCGAGGTCTTGATTTTTCTAAATATATTTTTTGTAGTTCTGTCTCAAGAACATGAACATAAATTTTCATGTATCCTTTAAATTTTGTAAATTTACAAGTGAAAAGTGAAAGAATTCTGATATGGAGCTATTACAGGTGAAAAATGATGAAACTATTCAAAATAGAGTAATGTTAGGGATATCAATTCTAATATCAATTTTTTTAGTATTTACTTACGAGTTACATTTTTATTGATACATGTAATTAATTATAATGATAATGCGTTAAGCGGGTGTATATATATATTAATAAAAGAATGATAATTTTATATATCATATAAGGTGATATTTAAAAGTTAAAATTAAAGTAACTATTCTGAGCATTTCTCTTTAAATAAATAAAAGATAGATTCAAGTAGGGATAAACCAAAAAATGGTGTCTCCTTGAAGAGAGAAATTTTCTTTGAAAGGAAAGAAATGTGGTAAAAAGGACATGATAAGTCATAAGAGTCAGACGGGATGGGTAGTCTTTGTGTTGCCTGCCGTCGTTTGGGCTTTACCTTAGGCTTTGGAAACCATGTTTTTTAAGGAAAGTGAAATAGATAGTGTATAATATATTCCTATACATATGGACTTATTGGCAACCAACCAAAAAACAAAAAGGTAATATTTCTATAATTGCCACATAAACTTTTTCTAACCTTCGGAAACATTTTTTAAGGAAATTGAAGCGAACAAACAAGTTTAATTGTTGGCTGAGTACAAAAAAGATGCTTATCCTTTTATGCAGTTACATATAGAACCACTCTAGGAAATTTGGAGGGAACAAGTCTTAGAATTGTTGGATGAGCACAAAGCATACCACGTGGGCTTTTACCTTTCCAAACCATCTAAAAAAATTTGGTGTCTAATTCGAAGTTTTTTACGATAATATATCTTTATTGACGGTATACATTTTAGAATGTTCAAAATTACTTTAAATATATATATAATTGATAGAATTTGATATAGATTGAATATTATAAAGAAAATCTCATAATTCTCTTAAAGATTATAGGATGAGTTATTTCAAGACACACATTATTATTGAACAAGCATATGATTAAAACAGAGCAACCATTTTTTAAGGATTCCAAAGACGACAACAAAAGATATTATTTGTTTACAAAAATATATATGTATATATATTATTTGTCGTATAATAAAATAAACAAAATCGTGGAAAAGAAAAAAAATAGTGAAGAAATACATAACGACGGCTTTCACGATCGCCGGTTTTTAAGGTCTAACGGGGTAAGCTAGCTTCCTCTTTAAAACCCACACCAAAAAAAAAAAAAAAACAAAAAAACAAAAAACAAAAAACAAAAAACCCAGGAAAAAAAAAAAAAAAAGATTGAGCAGTTTGAGCTTCTCACAGTAACTGCAACCATGAAGGTCTTCTTCTTCATAAGCATTATCTGCTTGTTCCTTGGCTTTCTCTTCCTCGTTCACAGGTATTTTTACTTTTCTCTTACTTCATTCTAGTATTTATCAATGACCCCATCGATAATTTTTCAGGATTTCTCTGGCTATTAGGATTTAAGTAAAGAGTTTGATGTCTATTATCAAAAAATTCAAGAGCCCACAAAAGAAAATTGCCAGATTCATTAAAAAAAAAAAATGACGTGAATGAAAAAATTCGTTTCAGGGTATCATCAGAACATGCCGAATTCCCTCCAAGAGGCTGGAACTCGTATGACTCGTTTAGCTGGACCATTTCAGAAGAAGAGTTTCTGCAAAGTGCTGAAATCATATCGAAAAAGCTTCTTCCTCATGGATATGAGGTGAAAATGTTGTGTATTTGGCAATTAATATGGTTATTTTGGTCTGGTAATTATTGAACATGACAATCTTTTCATGTGTTGTCTTCTGCATTGCAGTATGTGGTTGTGGATTACCTTTGGTATAGAAGAAAGGTTCCGGGCGCTTATACCGACTCTCTTGGATTCGACGTGATCGATGAATGGGGCAGAATGGTGCCTGATCCGGGTAGATGGCCGTCTTCCAAGGGAGGAAAAGGGTTAACTGATGTGGCAAAGAAAGTACATAACATGGGATTGAAGCTTGGGATTCATGTGATGAGAGGTATAAGTACACAGGCAGTTAATGCACATACGCCGATCTTGGATACAACCAAGGTAAAATCAATCCCATTCCCACCACGACATTTGTAGTTTATCTGTTATGAGAATCATTGCACTGTCAATGTTTTGGCTTCTATTTTGATGTTTTGTTAGGGAGGTGCTTTTGAAGAGTCTGGAAGAAAGTGGACCGCGAGTGATATCGGGATCAAGGAAAGGGCATGTGCATGGATGTCACATGGTTTTATGAGTGTGGATACTAAATTGGAGGCTGGAAGGGCTTTCCTTAGATCACTATATCAACAGTATGCCGAGTGGGGTGTCGATTTTGGTAATTTGACCTTCTGATGAATGTATATGATCCTGTTCAGTATTTGATATGTTCTTTGAGGAGTCTTGTTAATTATTCTGGTAAACCAGAAGCAGACAAGATCTTTAAGCACTATGTTTAGCGTGTACTGACCTAAAAAATGGCACCTTCACTTGTATATTGTACGATGTTGTGATCTCATTTTTGGTCAAGTGTAGCATAAAAAGTGAACTTTTGCCTGATATATATTTTTTTAAACCAGTGAAACATGACTGTGTGTTTGGTGACGACTTGGATGTGAATGAAATTAGCTTTGTTTCAGAGGTAAGCTACCATGCATTCTCTCTCTCTCTCTCTCTCTCTCTCTAATAATGTCATCATTATCTATATACCGGGTTCATTTACTTATGCAGGTTCTCAAGGAACTTAACCGTCCAATACTGTATTCTCTATCTCCTGGAACCAGTGTAACACCTGCTATGGCCAAGGAAGTCAGTGGACTAGTCAATATGTATAGGATAACCGGGGATGATTGGGATACATGGGGAGATGTTGCGTTCCATTTCAATGTTACAAGGTCAAAAAGTTATTCATTTTTGTTTCAGCCTTTTCATATCTCGGTTTTGGATCTTTTCTATCTCAGAGGAAAAGGAGAAAATTTAGTGGCTCTATGACAATTCTATCCGATTGTTCCTCAGGGATTTTTCGAGTGCTTATATGGTCGGGGCAAAGGGATCGCTGGGGAGGTCATGGCCTGACTTGGATATGCTGCCACTGGGAGTGCTTACCGATCCAGGTGAAGACTCGGCATGTTATTTTTCGAATATTAGTTGATGATTTACTGAACTAAATTATACATTTAATGAACTCAACTAAAAAAATTAAGAAAACAGCAAATTTGAGAGTCAAATCTGCATCCGTGAAATCTTTATGCGGTTCTTCAATGAATCTTAACAAACATTTGGGAGTCAAATCTGCATCAGTACCACATTTGATGCTAAATCATCATTTTGATATGTTATACATTAGGTTCAAATGAAGGTCCACACAGGAATTGTAGGCTTACTCTTGATGAGCGAAGAACTCAGGTGTGGGGATAAATTAGAGCAAATTCGATATCTTAACGCTTTGAAATAAATGAGTACTCTATTCTGATCAAATGTATTTTGTATTCACAGATGACCTTATGGTCTATGGCCAAGTCTCCTCTCATGTATGGAGGAGATGTGAGAAAGCTTGATGAAACGACTTACAGTCTCATAACTAATCCTACTCTGCTGGAGATAAATCATTTTAGCTCCAATAATAGGGAGGCAAGTCAATATTTTCTGATTTTGGGTTCTTATTAAGGTAGACTCTATTATGTCACGGTAGAAATATAAGTTACTTCTCTGTTGAATTTATAGTTCCCTTATATTACTAGTACAAAGAGCTTCAGAAAGGGAGGTGAAGTTGTCTCCTGGCAATCGAGAAGATGTTTGACGGATAGAAGAACTTCAGAATTGCATGTGCTGGGTCTCACTAGCTGTTCGGATATGAAAGCTGTTGGTTGGTCCAGTGAAGCTCTTCAACAAGATGGTCTTGAACAAATCTGCTGGAAAGAAAATTCAGAAAACAAACACCAGGCACCTTTTTGCCTATACAAGAGAGAATCTCGACTGTCATCGTAATTATGCTCTTACTCTCTCTCCTTTTATTGTCTCAGGTTATCTGCTAGTTCCCAGTATTTACTTTGTTAATATTATTGTTATGTTGATGTTGGTTCATATAGAGATTCAGACCTAATCCACAAAGAGCAATACCAAGGAAAACTCCACTTATTAGCAACCGACCAGACCGAATTTTGTTTGCATGCTTCTCCAAAAAGAAAGGTTACCTCAAAAGAGTCGAGAAGAGATTCATTTTCACCATGCACATGGGACGCAAATCAGGTATTCCTTTTTTCCCTAATTTAATATTTTCGCTTGTTGTTTGGGATCATAAAAAACAATGAATCTAGCCTTCGGTACTATTTCAACTAATATGAATCCAAGCATCATACAAATTGCCTTTGTTTCTAACTCTACATCCTTTCTTTCCTCGAGTCTTTTCTTGCGTGATCTTTTAATCTAACTTAGTTTTTCCTTTTCTCATTCTTTTGTTATTACATCGATAGCTGACGTATTTGGTGTTATCAGATGTGGGAGCTGAATCTTAATGGGACCCTGGTAAATAGTTATTCCGGCCTATGTGCCACTGTGAATTCCGCTCAAGGTGATCAATTTTAGACCGAATGCTTTTGTACACATTGGTTTGATGACAACTTTTTACAGTAATCTTTTATTCCATATGTCAATTAACTTGCAAGCTGGTCATTCATGCAGTTAAAGTCAATCCCAATGGAGTTCGCTCTTGGATCGCAACTGGAAGAAGAGGTTTGATCCCTTATCCCACACCCCTCCCAACCTACCGAAAAGAGTTAAAAAAATAAAAATAAAAAAAAAAATTTATAGCAGGTTACCATTGGGATTATTTGGAGACTTAAAAAACATAAGAAATAGTTTTTCTCATTTGGAAACATTTCTCAGTAATTCGTATTCCATTACTCCCTAATCTCCAATAAGCTGTGGGAGCATTTTATTTTCAAATACGGGGAGTAGATGACTGAATAATTATTATTTCCTGCCAGGGAGAAAATTAGCAACATGGCATCATAATTGCCAAACTTTAGCCTTCAGTTTTGCTTTCTTTCCAATTAGAAGTCTTAATATTACAATGATCTATCTTCTCCTCAGGAGAAGTATATGTTGCTTTTTTCAACCTGAGCCCGGCAAAGACGGTTATATCGGCAGAGATTTCCGACCTGTCGAGGGCACTTGGTGGTGCCAACTTGAGGGAAGCCTCTTGCAAGTACAGAGAAGTGTGGAGTGGGAAGGACTTTGGCATAGCAAAGCAGTCGATTTCAATGGAAGTTGAAACGCATGGGACTGCTTTGTTTGTATTGGACTGTGCTGGTCGTCTGTAGAATCAAGAATGGGGAAGGTCTCATCAAGGCAGAAACAGTTATGTAATGATCGTTATTGTTGCAATAATGGTGACATGATGATTGATTAGCTTATAAAATGCAAAAGAATGTCGTTTCCATAACTGAAACGACATGTCGTTTTCCAATTGAAGAAATGTCTTTTTCCTCATGGAACACCAACGACGTGTCGCGTTTGATGCTAAAAAACGACATGTAATGTCCACTTAGATGAACGTCAGTAAAATGCCGTAATAAAGGGGGAGATGCGTTTCATTTCACTTCAACAGAATGTCGTTTGCATGTAACGTCCAGTCGTTTCCTTCTCAAAAAATTGACCTCTCTCTCTTACGAAAATCATAAGTTGGAATTTCTTTTGAAAACTGTGTGTGGTAATTTATAGTTCTAGCCTGTAAACAAGGATATATCTCGAGGCAAAAAGTGTAACTCATGTTTATTCACGGCAAACGACAATCGTTTCTAACCAAACTACGTGTCGTTTATTTACAACAAAAATTATTTATGATTCAAATTTCAAAAGAAAGAAAAAAGAAAGAAAAAAGAAAAAAGAAAAAGCAAAGGCAAACAGAATTAGTGGTTGGAAGTGGTGGATTGATTAAGTCTATGAACTTCTTTATTAAAGAATTAAGGATTCGTAAGTATCCATATCTATCATGAGATTTTTGTTTTATTCTAAAATTTGTTATTATAAGTTAGAGATCAAAAGAGGGAATATTCTTTGGTCTTAGGAATCCCGATTTTCTCCAAAGTGTTTTGAGCCCACAAGCTAGAAGATTATATATTACTTTTTGTTCCCATATCTTGGAAATAAGATAATTTATAGAAAAAAAAAAATATTATAAACATGTGTCCAACAACAATGATAATAGAACTAACTTTCAAGATGTTTTAAACTTTAGTGGCATGCCCACTTTCCCATTTATGAAAGACACATTTAACAAGAACAAGATCATTAGGCTAAGCTTTATTGAAGCTAAACGACAGAAAGATCCGTTATTTTTAAGCACCTTTACATTTAAAATGTTATACATATATATAAACTTCGCTATCCAAAGTAGTTGATCGTCGTTTCAAAAGGTAATCGACAGTTGGTCAGTGGAAAACTCAATCATCAGATACGTCACACATATTCCAAACAATGATTTGTATGTCTAATCTTAACTATAATATAATATTGGCATCAGCCTTGGCCGCCGGTCCAACAACTTCTTATTATATTCTCCACATACATTTATTATGTCTATACATATACACACACAAATATGCACACAAGAAAGTTATAGACGCAATCTGCCGCTACCTTAAATAAACGTACAGAGAAAGACTTGAACATTATTAAAAGTGATACATTCCCATTATAAAACTGCTTTTTTACAAAATAATTCATAGGTATTTAATCTCAGTTTTCTTTGTAAAAAGTCGAAATAAGGATGCTTTAATCTACTAAATTCTGACATGCATATATAAAATTAAAACAAGGTCGGATTAAATAAAACTTATCAAACATTATTGATATTGTTTTCAATAGTCATATTAAAGATGTTTGGAATAAATAAAAGTGTTCGATAACTTGTTGAACGGACACGTGCATGTATATAACTAAAGTTCCAAAAATATCGTTGACACTTACTTACTTTTGAGGAAAACTGGACAATAAAAAGTACACCATTTAAACGGAAGATTAAATGAAGATGGTGAGAATGAAACTCAAGATCTTCTGATTTTATCCTCCCATCTGATTCGTCATTTATGTTAAAAGAATGGGATAAAACACCGACTTACTCCTAATTCCAATCTAATCCAGCTATCAAAACTGGGATAAAAAGCCGATCTTTTTTTCCTACCATTTCGGTTAAAGGAATAGGAGGAGATGCGCGATCTTGCTTAAATGTCATGATCTGATCACGTCCTTGCTTGGCTAATATCAGAATAATATACAAGTAAATGAAACAAAGACGTGCCCTTTTGGCATTTCTAATTTCACTATGAATACTTTCTCTTCAGTCTTTTTCTTTATCAAGTTACTATATTTATTTCCTTATTATTATTATTATTATTATTATTATT
>JAFMPE010111925.1:0-12375 GCA_024759925.1 Ficus religiosa | reverse complement strand
CTCTAAAACCCCCCCCTCTCTCTCTCTCTCTCTCTCTCTCTCTCTCTCTCTCTCTCTTCCTTTTTTTTAAGAAAAATAGCATGAGTAGTTGCACCTATTCAATTAAATAATCTATTATATTATATCATATCATATATATATATATTTTTTAACTTCTCACTAAAAGGTTGTAATTGTTTAATGTAAATCTTAAATATTTAAATCACATTTATATGTGTGTTATTGTGTTGTTTAGTTTTTAATCATTCAAAATATTATGAAAGAATTATATTTTTATGTGTGATATTTTTATGTTTCTAAGTAATTAGACTTCTCTGCGTAATTATTTGAGAGAATTCTTTTATCAAATAATAGGTACATATTAATCTCTTATTTTCTATATATATAAATATTTATTTTTCTCAAAGGTATGTATTAATCTCTTATTTACTGTATATATATAAATATTTATTTCTTCTTAAGATAAAAATACACCGGTAGAAATCTCTTTATTTCATATAATTCTCTCATGCATATAAGTATAGAGAAGATTTAAAAACATGTGTATGTGGAGAATTTGAGGAAGAAAGTGATATTTTCTTACTAAAAACGTGGTCGTTGTTGTTTCAATCATGAGATGCTTAGAATTGTTATTTTATGGAAAACTCATTACATATTAAGTTAATTATTATTAATATATTTTTTTAAGAAGTATCTCCCCTTAACATCGTTGCTTTACAAAGATATCCTTTTGTCTTTTTTTGTTTTGCTAGATTATTAATTTTTACGATTAGAAGATGCCCTTAAAATATTTTTATTCATGAAAAATTATTTTGAAAATTGTTATCATTATTTATCAAATTATCATTATTTTTAATCTTATATGTTTCGGAAACAAATATTATCTTATTTTACTATCGATAAAAACAAATATTGTATTAAAATAACATAAACGGCAATCTCTCTCTCTCTCTCTCTCTCTCTCTCTTTTTAATTTGATACTATTAGATTAGATACTTTTTCAATAAATCAAATACTATTTAATAAAATTACTCATTTGAACTTTTAGATAATCAGTCTGTACGTATGTGTGTGTGTATTATATATCTAATTAAAAGGGGAGTTTGGTATGTTAGTTTGAGTTGGGATTTTTAAGTTGAAATAGTAAATTTTTTTGAATTTTCAGAAAAGACAAAAAACTTTTTGGAAAAAAGACAAAAACTTTTTGGAAAAAAGACAAAAAAAAGTTTGAGTTGAGTTTGAGTTGAGTGGGGAAACAAACTCCCCCTTGACATTTGAGAACTTTTATCAATCTATATTAATTATAGAATCTACACCGTTAATTAGTATAATATATAAACACATGCGACACACGTATACAAACTAGTGTAGATATAAAAGGCATTAATGATCAACCGTAACCGTCTATCAAATTTCTTTTAATTAATTAATATTACATGATTGTGGAGAAAAAGAATTTCGTTTTGTTTTATTTTAAATATTCCACCGCTTGTGATCTAAAGATATAGAAAGCCCCTGGATAGACTTCCATTAATGTTTAAGAGTCCGTTTCGTTGATCAGTTTAAACTTAAATTTTTCAATTCAATTTTTTTCCCTAAAAGATTAACAAAAATTTTAACTAATTTTTTGAAAATCAACCAACTCCAATATTAAAATTCCAACTTAAAACGGTGTTCTAAACAGACTTATAATCTAGTGGCTCACATAATGATTAAAATAGAAAATTATAAATCATTTTTAGGTGCAAAAAAAGAATCGATTGAATTATATATTGTGCAGTTAATTCCAAAATAAAAGGGGGAAGTTTGTGGTACAGTCATTTTTATTTACCCTATCTGTAGAGTTCATTTTTAAATCTTTCAGTTATAATCAAATGGTTGAGATGTTGCTTCTGTATGATAATTATAATGCAACTTATCTCATTGTATTAAAAATCAAGAAATTAAAAAAAAAAAACAACCTTCAACATGTTTGGCTCCTAGTTCGTGGTCCGTCAAGCTGGGGTTGGCATCACTGGAGTTCGCAGGGGCAAGCCAAGCCAAGATCGAGGTCAAGATTTGATGGCAGGAGGGGGGGGGGGGGGGGTAGGTGAGGGGGACATTATGGGGAGATCTTCGCCAGGCAGGGGGTTTGTAATTGGGGGGTCAGGGGGTCCAGATCTGGCGTGGGGGGCTCGTCGTCTAGGGAGACAAGGCCTCAGTCATGGTTAGGAGGGAACTTTGGTCGTGGGCTGGGAGCGCGCTTGGGTTGTCAGGGGGGCTCGTCATCTGGCAGGGGAGGCCCTGGGTCGCCAGAGGGCTCGTCGTCCATCGAAGGCCGCCTGGGTCACGGGGCCAGCGGTAGGAGGGCCTGGATTGCATGGAGCGGGGCCTTGCCATAACAAGAAAACAGTTTTTTTTTAAATTTTTTTTAAATTTCTTTTTTAAAATTGTTTTTTAGTATATAATACTAAAAAACATCTTAATTGTTTTTTAGTATATAATACTAAGATAAGGTGTATCATAAGTTTCATACACAAATAACATCTTAATTGTTGAAATTTATTAGAACGGTCATAAAGTGAGCTCTACCAAAAGGACGTATAAATGATAGTCTACCGTAAATTTCCCAAAAGAAAAGAAGGCAAATTTTTGTTTTTAAAGGACAGATTAGGTAGGACTCAAGCAAACACGCAAATCACGTGAAACAAAAAAAACAAAAGCCCAAGTTTTTGAACAAAATTATTGTACAAAATAATTAAATTATAAATAATTGAAGGGTACAAACAAGGTATAGCTGAATAATAATATTGGCGGATTGATCATAAAAATGAATCTTACCATGTACCTACAGCTATTAGCTAGCTAGTAATAAGTAGTAACTCGATCGACTTTTCACAACACGTCAATTTCGTTGACTCCTTTTTTTTTTTTTTTTCAAATTGTTATATAATGTGTGCGTGTGCATGTTGTTGATGATGCCTGATTTGCGTGGTTAATAGTTAATACAAGAAAAGAAAAGAACTGATTGGGACAGATATATATATATATATATATATATATATATATAAATTTACAACCACCACGAACAATAACAAAAGAAGAAAATAGTCTTTATTATTATTAATAATTATTATTATTAAAATAATAACAATAAGAAAAAAAAAAGATGAATTATTTATAGTTGTGGATGAAATGATAATATAATAAACTTTTGCTCTATTTGTTAATTTAACTTCAATTAAACTGTACTTTTTTATATTAATTTTTGTGTCAACAAATTTTGTAATTAATTTGTAAAAAGTCAACCAAATTTCAACTTAAAAATTTCATCTCTAATTAACATTACCAGTCTCCGTTTAGCATTTCAACTCAATTTCAACCAAAATATATTTTTTCATCTTAATTTTTATCTTTTTCTGAAAAGTTAACAATAAATATAATAAATTTTTGAAAAATCAACTAACTCTAACTTAAAAATTTAATTTCCAATCAACAAACCGAACGAAGCATTAGAATTAGTCAAAGAAGTGGGGAGCGGTGGTTATCCTATGCAATTTGACAAGGAAATCAGTAGCGCGATCGATCACATATATGTCAATCGTGACTCTCATGTTCAAACCACATCCCCACCCCACACCCCCCCAAAAAAAAAAATAAAAAATAAAAAATTGTGACTCTCATGGTTCATGTGGGAGGGTCCCCATGTTCCTTTTTATTTTATTTTTTTGATAAACGGTGCGTGTTATGTTCTTGTAATATCTACCATTAAATATATTTTTAATATCTAAAATAATGGAGACATTATTAGATTTGCCTTTAAAATATATATATATATATATATATATATTGCTTGTTTCATTGGCTTTAAAATCCGAAGATTGTCTCCAAGTAACCATAATATGTTAATTATTACATCTGGAAGGCCATCAAAGGTCGACCAGTATTCAACCAGACATAAAATTAATGGATTGGACATGTTCCACCAAAAAAAAAAAAGTATTAGACATGTCATTGGCATATATAGTAATTTGTTTGTGGAAAGTAAGACATCGTAATTAATAAACAAATTCCTTGGGACCTCAATTGCTGCCGTTAGGAGAAGGATATATATATATATATATAAAATATGTATTATGGATTGCTTCATCGTGAAAGGCATGCATTTGTCCCATACACACCAATAATTAATGACCAAACTATCTATAAATACGCGCACACATACACACCACCATTTTATATATATAGCACTGAAATTTGGTCAAGTTTCAATCTCATGCCAATAGCACATGGTCAATATTGTAACGCACCCATCACACACACACCACACGTTCACGCATGTATGAAAATGCTATAAGCTTTTTTTCGCGTGTATATATATATATATAGATATAGATATACATGATCAGTTTGAATATTTCAGATATTGAAGTACAAATTAATATGCCTCCACGGCTATTGATAGCACTGTTGAAAAATATTAGTCCATGATCATATATAAATTAACATATATGGCCACATTGATTATTAATTGATATCTTAAATTTCTTTCCATATTATTGCTTTTGGTACACATACACAATTTATTGTTCTTTCTTCTCTGATCATGAAGAACAGATTGCAGTATGCCCTTTTCTTCTTAATAAATATATATATATACTTTATATTGCCCCTATTTCATACATGCATTTTTTTTATGGGGGGAGGATATATATATACATACACACACACACACACACACACACACACACATATGTATCTTAATTCTTAAATCTAACTAATTGATGATAAAGCTATTGAGTAATAATCGGTAAGGTAAACTAATTAATTGAAGTAAAGGTGCTGTCGGGACTCACCAAATGGAGAATACTTCAATGGTACGTAAACTAATTACAATACCTTTCGAATAATTGCCCACATTATACACGTTTACGTCCACCAAGTACCAATTTCTTCCCCTCAAAAAACAAATATTAAATTCTTAATGTGGCTAAATTCAAGTTATATGACATGATATTATTGAGAAGATAACTAATGAGATAGGAAATCCAAAACAGCAGATTTTGATTTTTATTTTAAATGGTGTGTTAGAGATGGTGAACCGAATTCTATTTGGCTCGGCCCGAAAAACTCACGGTACGACATTTGTAGTAGAAGAATCGAGCCGATAGGCTGTTTTAGGGTTTGGGAATATATATGATGTAATTTATTGTTTCATCATTATGCTTTTGTTGTAGCCACTCAAAACAATCCCCTTAGTACTTATATTTGATTTAGTTGATTTTTTCTCCTCTGCTCATATTTTTTCTAGTCTAGGGTTTTTCACATCAATCTGTGTGTTCTTGTTTTTCGTGTTTTCTATTGCTATTCTTGTTCATTAATTTTCGTAACACGGTGTTTGATTGACACACTTCCTCTTAATTCTTCACAACGCACACCATTTTCTTAGATTTAAAATGACTAAATTTACTTAATACACACCCTTATTATGTTTCCAAAATTATCCGTATTTATTTTCATTTAAAAAAAAACTACTTTATCGTTTCTAATTTGTTTACATGTCCACCATTGTTTTTTTGTTTTTCGTTTTCCTTGAAATTGAACTTTTTTTTTTTTTTTTTGGTGCTTATTTTGATGTTCTACTTCGATAATATATAACTAACGTCTAGAATATTATTTTCTATCTTTTGTTTATTTTGATATTCTACTTTGATTATAAAGACAAAAAGTTTGTAAACGAAAAGGCAAATAACAAAAGAACTTCGTCTTATTGAGAGGGAAAAAAAAAAATGCCCCCATGGAAAAAGCAATACAAAAAAATACCAATGAGACATTAAAAAAGAAGCCAATTGACCAAGTTTAATTGTTTTTACTTTTTTATTTTATTTTTTTGGCCCAACAGTACACGAACAAAAATCAACCAACAAAACCAACGTATAAACTCACCAAAAAAGTCACGTGTATATTCAGCCATGAAAGTTGCAAAAAATTAGCCAATATATTCAGCAATCAATAAATATCTGTAATAGACTATACATATATAATTTATGTTTTGCAACAAATCAGATCAACGTATAAAGCCAACATTCCAATACCCCAAAAAAAAAAAAGAGGAAAAAAAAAGAAAAAAAAAAAAGAAGCTATGAGGCATAACACAAGTAAAATTACATAACGGTGAAGTTATTATATAGAAGATCAATATGTCACAGTTCAGTTTTTTAGAATACTCATTGAAGAGTGAAAAATGTGACTTTGTAACAATTTTCAAAATAATAAGGTTTATATATATTCTGTATTTGGCGATTTGATATCTAGGTGTGTGTGGGAAAAAAAAAAAAAGAGAATATTATTTAGTTTTTTTTAAACAAAGTTTTAATTATGTAATTAAAGTCTATAATAGTTGTCCTTTTATATCATTTTGTTTGAGGATGTTTTTTTTTTTTTAAATAATTGAAGAGTTTAATTAATAAGTGTGTCAAAAGTCAAGCGGAGTTTGTTAATAGAATCACTCGATTTTAAAAAGGAAAAGCATCTGACACAAATTTGTAGATTATTGTACCAATGCATGACACAAAAAATTAAAACTAAGTCAATATGATATAAAATTAAACTAAAGTTAACTAAAATTTATGTCATATTGATGAATAATGGAAAATTTATGTTATATTGTTCAATTTAATTAAAAAAAGTGATTATTTAGGTAATTTTCTCCTTTTAAAATCCAAGTTTTGCCAGATTACAAAGAAAGAAAAAAGTGTCATTATCCCTTACACAAATGCATAGAAATGATTGGCGTATGTTCTTGTCTTTTTTCCTCTCTCCATATATAGATGCACACACACACACACACACACACACACACACACACACATATGGTATATTGACAAAAAAAAAAAAAAAAAAAAGTCCTAAGTGGGGTTGTTAAATTATGGTAACTTTATTATCTTTCTACTCTACCAATTAGGATATTGAAAGTCGACATTGATCATGTGCTTTTTCTTATATTATAAGCGTTAATCATGTATGTGCTTGATTTAACAAGCCCAGTATATAGGCCCATATCTATATAAATATTATTAGAAAATAAGAAATGTCTCATGTTTTACGGTTCCAATTCATATACTCTTTTTTTTTAAAATGATAATTATATTCCAAATCAAGAAAATACAAACATTAATGACTGGAATGGTCTCATAACACAAAGAAACTTAATCCCAATTACAGATCAGTTTTACTAGTAAGTTCTAATGAAGCACAAAGGGGGTGAAATGTACACCAGATTCGAACAATGGAAAATTGAAAAGGCACACCAATTATCGAGCACACATATACTCTTTCAATAACGTCATTACAATCAATGAAAAAGTCTAATCGATTGAGACCAAGAGACCTATAGTAAAAAGATCACCATCAACATCACATAGAAATAACTCTTGCAGATTGGACATACATCAAGTATGAGAGCGTGGAGAGACCACCTTTGTTATTACAAAATAGAAACAAAAATATAACACCTACATGGCGAAAACATCATTGCCTTTATTTCAAACAAACAACTATCACAAATAGGAGAAAAAAACCCCAACTCCATGGATAATACCTCTAGTGACAATCCAAACTACATAACCAAATAGATCAAGATGGTTCCACTCCGACCACAAAGCCAACTCACCATCAAAACCATCACCGTATAGTCCAAAAACATCTTCTTTAGGACCGAGAGTCTAGTGGCCAACCAAAAAGCGATATCAGAATCTGACTCTAAAAGAGAAATATAAACGGTGCAAACTTTAGTGATAAGGAGAGGGAGAGAGAGAGAGAAATTTTTAGAATATTATTTCTGTTTAATATGTATACACATATATAGAAGTTAAATAATAATAAGTTAACAATTATACATATATTGTAAAATCTTGATAAAAAACTGTATTTATAAATTTATTAGCTCAATTAAAAAAATAAAATCTTTTGTCCCAATCTAGTGTCTTAAATTAATAATCTCCTTAAATACATATATGTAATAATAAATAGGAAACGGCCCACCGATTCTTTTAGAAACAAAAGATATGCCAGTCGTACCCACGTCCAGGTTGGCATGTAATCTAAAAATGGGGACACATATAAAATACATACATCTATATGAAGCATAAAGTCGCTATAATATAAAATAATATACTCCCAGATCATTTGGAGCGATGACAATATCGTGCATGTGTGTGTATATATATATATACACACACACACATAGAGAGATATGCCAAAATCATTTGGGAGCGAAGGATGTATTTACGGAATATTAGTAATAGAAATTCACTTAATTAGAATAAAATAAAAGACGGAAGGAAACTAATTAAAATAGAAGAATCTGTGGCTTTATGTCTCCTGATGACCTTTTCAATGTTCCTAGAAGAAGCAATGGATATGCGTGGATGACGTGCTAGTAAAGATTGGATTTTGAAGGAAAACTCTTGTGCATTATTAGTAACAGAAATAAAAATAATAATTAAAAAAAAACTAAGAAGTAGAAATTGTGGGAAAAAAAAAATTTGCACGATTAAATTTAATCAGAAGCAAAATAATGTTATGATGACGCTCTAATAATTATCATGAGTTATGATTAAAAAACAAAAACAGAACACATTTGGATTAATGGATTTTTTTTTTTTTTTTAATTTGTTTCGTGTTGCTTCTTCAACGCCATTTGTTCCTTGCGTGTACGCAAGCAAGGGGAAGTTGATCCTAAAACTTCTTTTGTTATCGATATCTATTATCTTGGTTGTCACTCTTTGACTAGCCTCAACAGTTGTACTATCTTATATCCTTTACGTCATTTCCAACTCAAATGCTTTATTTTAGAGTACAGAAACTCTATTCTGTACTCTAAAATAGAGTATCTGTCACTTTAAATAACTATTTCATCTCCAACTCGTTTATTCTATATTATACTCTAAAATGAATATTCTAATTATATTCTTTATTTTTACCAAAATATTACTTTAAAATTTAATTAAAAAACAAAAAAAAAAAAGTAGTTTAGAGTATGAACAATGATACTTCAAACATAAATTATACTGTTCATCCTCTATATTTGAAGTTCCATATATAGTATGAGTTGGAGATGCCCCATACTCTAAATTGGTATAAAACTTTATTTTAGAGTATGGTTGGAGATGGCCTTATTTCGTTGGTTAGCTTATGTGATTCTGGCAGATTTGGCCACTTCATGAAAATTACAGTTTGATTTAATATTTAAAAAAAAAAAAAAAGGGCTGTGCAATCAGTAATTTTCAACCTTAAACTATTTCTTGATAAATTAATGTTGGTAATCTTACTTAGATATAAATATATATATATATAAATGGATGGGGAGTACACGCAATTGATCCAATCTCGTTTTCCCAATCATGTACCGTTCCTTTCTTTACTTGATTTTGTATTTGTTTTAGTCATATGCAAAACCAGCTAGTGTGATATTCTATATAAAAAGTGCATATTGAAATAAAAATATGCAAAATGTAATTAGAAACTATTTTAATTTCATCGATCCAACAATAAATAATACTTGCAAAGAGGGTTTGTCTTTACTTGGTTTCCGTAATTTACGGAAACCATCTTAATTGGAAACCAACAATTAATTTGTTGGATCCAACAACAAATTAAGATGGTTTCCGTAATTTCCAATTAATTGGCTCTGTATATATATAGTAGTATCCCAATTCCCGAACGCAAAAAAAGGGACCCGAAATTGACAACTCTAGTAATAAATTTTAATTAATAGAATAAACACCGTTATGGCATGTTGAAGGGACACATTTTTTTTAAATTTATAATAATCTTTATTTGTTTATTTTTATTTGTTGTAAATGTACAAAATTAGTTGATAGTTCAAAAACAACAACAACAACAGCAACGATAATAACAATAACAACATTGATAGTCAAGGGAGTCACGGATATGCTCTGCAAGTTTTGCCTTTTCCTTTTTCTCATTTTTCCTAAAGCTAATTAGCTATTTGCTTCAATTGAATTCATTTTATGGATACGTCCGTGGATGTCTTTGTCTAGCGTTAGGCTTTCGACTGAAGAAATATTGACTTCTCTTCTCTTCCTCTTCTTCTTCTTCTTCTTCTTTTTTCTTTCTTAGTTAAATTTCTTTTCTCAATTAATTCCCTTTATTAATTTTTTTTGAAATAATTTTCTTTAAATATTGTCACTGCATACAGGAATAAGGGAAAAGAAACAGGGAAGGACAATTAATTAATATATTGAAATTATTTATTTTTTTGGTAAATAATATATTAATTTATATAGATATGTACACACACATGTCATTCTCCAACACCGACCGGCGACCCCCCTTTTCCCCAACCCATCGGTCCTAAATTAAAATAGTGGTGGTGAATTTTAAGTCCACGTGTCCCACATGTCCCGTGAAGAACATCATCTATTATCCAATTATTATTTTTTAAAAAATATATACATCCGTTTGGATTATTGCAATTGACTAGAGCTAAAATTTTTAACTTATAATTAATTTTATTTTTTAAAAATTAATTATAATTTTTATTAATTTTTTAAAAAAGATAAAAATTCACAGTTTGATTCGAGTTAAACTAAAATACTAAATAAAGCCTAAATAAATATACAGGAATTCCAAATTTCCAACAACCCGGGGGCCGCTCTTTCCATTACCATAAATTAAAAAAAAAAAAAAGAATTCAGCAATGAAATAATTAATTGTCATCATCAATATTACTGCTTTTTGACGGGTAGTTAGGTAGATCAAAAATGGGAAACTTGTGAAAATGAACATTTATAAAATGAGTGAGTGAAGCCAATGTTAATGGTAAACCTTCGCGAAACGTACTAACAGAAGTAATTAGGGTAAATGTGCACGTGATATTGATGCGTTTTACAAAAGTTAGCCCTATATATGTTATAACCTTTTTTTGTTTTTGTAAATTGAATTTCTTTTTTTTTTTTTTTTTCTATTAACACTTTTTAAGGTATACTCAAAGAAAATACACGTGGAACGCGGATAATATGGACATACATATCATACATGTATGGCATGTTTACTTATCAGGAGTAGGGAATGAGAGTAGAGAATAGAAGTCAATCTCTTGTTTACTTACCTATTTTTATTTTGAAATGGGAGTGAATTGTATGGGGCCCACACTAATTTGGGATTGAATAAGGGGATTGACAATCCCAAACCCCCCACCAGATTAGCACTCCCATTCCTGATATTAAAGTTAAGTTACTATTTTGCCCCTAATTTTATTTTCTTAAGTTACTTTTGAGGATTAAAAATTGTATTAAAAAATAATAACATTTATTAATTATTTTTATTAGCCAAATATAATATATTTTTATTAACTTAATATTTTATAACTATCCTAATTACTATTAACATTATTAGAGTAAATAAATAACTTTTTTTATCGTAATATATTATTATATTTCTATTTTTATATTTTTTATACTTCACTTATTTTAATTCATTTTTTTAATCTTTTAAATTTTTTTAAATAAAAAATTACATAATTTAATTTTATTGTCTTAATATCATAATGGATATTTTACTTTTGATTAATAATATAAATAAAAAATATCAATTTTTTAATTTTTGAAAACAAAATAAATAAAAGGGTATACAAGTAAATTTACAGTAACTGATTCCGATTCATGTTCTAAGTAAACGCATGAATGGAATTGACAGTGATTCCGATTCTGATTCCTATAACTCAAGTAAATAGCATATTCTGACTCCGAATCCTGACTCCGAATCTAGCTCACTCCGAATCCTACTCACTCCGATTCATGATCACTCCGATTACAGGTAAGTAAATATACCAGTAGAGTTATCATTCCCTATACATGTACGGAAAGACCTAAAATTAAAAAAAATAATAATAAATAAATAGAAAAAGGAAGAAAGAAAAGGGAGGTGGAGATGTATAATGACGCGGAAACAAGACACATACAAAAAAGAAGGGAAAGGGTGGTGGTGGGAAAAATAAAAATATAAAGAAGGGCTATAAATATTGCGTGGTTGGGGGAACTGATTTTGTTATGCTTTGTTTTAGTAACGGATTTTATTATCTTATTATATTCTTTCTACTGAGGAAAGCGAAAACATAAAACGATAAAAAAGAAACAAATTAATGAAAGAGCCAGCCAACTAGAGGGAGAGAGAGACGAGAGAGAGGAGAGAGAGAGAGAGAGAGAGAGAGAGAGAACAGAGATTGGCTTGATCTAGAGGTTTGTTTCTCTCTCTTATTCTCATTCTAATATATATATGTATATATATAAAAGAGAGAGAGAGATTGGATTTTTAGTGTTTTGAAAATATAATTTGTATGTGTGCGATCGTCTTCTGAATTAACCAGCGTTA
>JAFMPE010111911.1:0-12380 GCA_024759925.1 Ficus religiosa | reverse complement strand
CAAATTAACTCTTGTTATATTTCTCCTACCTAAATGTTATTTTCGTAAAGATTTATATTATGATGTTATCTAGAAAGATAAGAATACATTTACTTTAAAGAATAAATGACTAAAAATTATAGTTATAGCCCTCAATAGTAAATTGATTTACTAATTTACCAAAGCATTAATTATATTTACCCATAGTTGCCGGTTTCAAAAGACAATAGATAAGTTAATAAATCATTCAAAACCTCACACGTGAACCCCATTATAACAATTAATCTAAGCAATTTCAATAGAAAAAAACACACCACTTGGGTGAATGATGTTTTTCATGTAGGACATTAGCAAATGCCTATATATTTATTGGCAACCTCAATGTTCAAATTTTATTAAATGGTTATTTATTTTAAAAAAAAAAAAAAAGATTTGACGATCAGATTTGGCCAGATGGTTCAATTATTGATGACGTGATTTCAGCTGGTGGACTTCACTGTTTAGAACCAATCACAACATCATAGTACTCTTGTTTTAACCTTTTGAATTTATCTTAATCTTAATTTTAACTATAGTAAAAGAGTGGATTCACATCCACTATAGCTTTTTAGTCGTCAAAAATGGTGAGCTTTGGTACATTCTTCCTTTCTTTTTCCCCTCCTTTACTCTGCTCTCCTGCATCTGCACGATCACAATTGCCTGTCTCCCACGTGTTGTAAGTACAACTCTTGCAAGAATTGGGACATTAGAGCTTAAAAGAATACCAACATTTTAATACTATTTATGAAATTGCCACTTGTACAAAATTGCCACTTAAAGGAAGAATGCACCAAAGGGCACCGTTTTTTACAATTAAAAAGCTACAATAGATGTGGATCCACTCTTTTATTATCGTTGAGATCCCAACCCCCCCCCCCCCCCCCCTTCTCTCTATATTTTCCTTCCTGCACCTGCACAGTCACAATTGACTACCTCCCGCGTGTTGTAAGTGCAACTCTTGAAAGAATTTGGACATTAGAAGTTAAAAAAAGACCCAACATTTTAATACTATTTACAAAATTGCCACTTAAAGGAAGAATGCACCAAAGCACAATGTTTTTTACTACTAAAAAGCTACAGTAAATGTGGATCCACTCTTTTATTATCTCCCCCCCCCCCCCCAACCTCTATTGTCTTTTCTTTCCTGCTCCTACATGGTCACAATTGCCTGCCTCCCACGTGTTCTAAGTGCAACTCTTGCTAGAATTTGGACATTAGACCTTAAAAGAAGACCAACATTTTAATACTATTTACAAAATTGCCACTAATAGGAAGAATGCACCAAAGCGCACCGTTTTTTACAACTAAAAAGATATAGTGGATGTAGATCTGCTCTTTTATAATAGTTAAGATGTAAAAGGACAAAATCAACTAATATGATGTACTAATATAGTGTTTAACACACCATTTAAAAATGAAAATTTAATTTAAAATAAATACATTTTCACTTTATTTTTTTCCTTTAAAAAATCCGTAATGTATTCTCTTTTTAACTCAAAGTTTTTTTTTTTTTTTCATTTTAACATAATTTGACATTTTTCCCGCCTTTAGTCGAGAAGATTGAGATGAGTTTTATTTTTTATTTTTTTCATTCCATCACCGTTCTTCATGCACCGTTTTGGTGCTTTTTTATTTTCTCTAAAAGTCATTTTTTATTGCAAAATCGTTTTGCTTTTCAATTTATGTTTTACTGTAGTTTTATTTTCTTGTCAATTTTCTTTTTCTTTTAACCCCTTTCTATTTTGTTTTATTTTCCTAATATTTTTCTTTTATTTTTTTACTTCTTTTTTCCCCCTAACTTTTAACTTGTACTTTGGTGTGTATTTTTTTTTTTTTTTCCGTTTTCTCTTTTTAAAAAATTAAATGCCTCATCATTTCTTTTAAGATCTCTAATCTTAACTTTCTCCCTATAAATTCTAATATTCCTAATTGTGGTTAAGTCTAATTGTGATTTTGCTTTTTTCCTCTTCTTTTCATGATTAAGTTTATGTGTCGTATTCAGTTTTCCTGATAAATTAAAGGGTGACATAAGGTTTTTCCCTCTTTTTAGATCTTTTTCTCAATTTCAAATATAAATTTATTATGTTTTATTATTGTTATTTGGAATGATTTCATTACATGTAAGTATTTCAGTTGCTTTGTTATGGAGAGTTATTGTACTACTTCCTTATAATACATTTTTTTCCTTTTATATTTGACATAAGAAGATTTCAATTCAACAAGCTCTACTTAAGTAATCTAATTATCAAATGATGTGTTTATTGCTATTGTTTTACTAATCGTTTTCATTTGGATCGAAACTTTTATTTTTGATAACAAATGAAAGCTACAAATTTTACAAACACAAAATGAATTATATATTAATTAGAATGTTTTACATAATAAAGATAATATTATAATACTTTTATGATAAAATGTAAATCCTTCACTTGGATTCTTATTAATGGATTTTTTAAGGAAAATTTTTCTAATATTTATCCGTATTTGTACATTGTTTTTAATGTTTTACATTATAAAAATTTCAATTACAATAAATTACAATCTAATATGTGCACCACACATATTTTAACTAGTTTTAATAATAATTGACAGATCTTGAAAACCATACACATCACAAACAGCCACACTCTTTTGTAGCAAAATGCCGAAAGAGTTGCAGCAAGTGATACGACAAGTCAATACCTTCTACTCACTTGAAATTGTAATATGTACTCGGCATATTTTTAACACTCATGTAATTATAAATTGATTTACATTTAACATTTCAATAAATTGCTAGATTGGTACCTTGTGTAATTTTGATATCTATTTTTTTTTTGGTAGTTGGAGTAATCTTAAATTATTAAAAACGTTATTACAATGATTCTTTTCATTATTTTTAGTCAGAATAACATCATTTTTTGATCAAATTACTGATGAATTACATTCAAAAATTAACATAAAGAGCTATTGGAATAACATTTTAATGATTTAGAGTAGCTACCAAAAAAAAAAAAAATACACAAACTAAAGTAGTCCAAACTTAAAAATTTGGTGACTAAATGAGTATTTTAACCTTGATACTTTCGCCTTTTTTTTTTTTTTTTTTTTTTTTGGTATTCACACAAGTGAGCAAACACACATCTCACAAGGCATATCAATCACAAGGGCTTTTAGGAGGAGAAATTTAGCAAACCCATAAGAGTGGATCCCACTAAGTTACAACTTTCAGACAATTTCGAACTTCTAGGCAATTTCGAACTTTCACTCTAAGTAACAAGTACCAAAAAAAATTACTTGTGCTAGATCCGCTAGATAGCTTGAGAGAGCTCATCTCACTCATCTATTCAAGCAGTTCATCTAGTTTGAAGCCACACAAGAAGCTTCATCAATGGCTACTTCCCATCACCGCCACCGTCAAAATCAAGACCAAGTTAGCCCAAGGAACATCCATCACAAGTTGTGGTGGTAGTAGTGTCATTCCCAGCACAAAGCCCTCTCAATCTGTCTCATTTCATCTCCTCTCACAACATCCCTGTTCACTACATTGGCTCAGTAGTCCAGAACTCCCAAGTCAAATCTTGCTCAAAACGCCTACACCCTGATTGCAAAATCCATTTCCATGACATCCCAGTCCCATCTCTGGTCTCTCCACCGCCAAACCCGAATGCCAAAACCAAGTTCCTGGAGCATCTCATGCCTTCCTTTCAAGCCACCGCTCATCTTCGCCAACCGATTTCGTCTCTCCTTCCCTTGCTGTCTTCAATGACTAGAAGACTTGTCATCATCCATGATGGTTTAGTGGCTTCTGCAGTTCAGGATTATCGCGTTTTGCCCAATGCAGAAGCCTACTCGTTCCATTGTGCCTCGGCTTTCACTACCCTTACCTGCATGTGTGAGGCTATGGAAAGAAGAGAAATTCCGATGGAAGATGGGGAATGTTGCAAATTGATGAGCTTCCTTCAATGGACTCGTGCTTTCCATCTGTGATCATAGACTTCATCGCTTCTCAGATTCGGTTACTTGGCTCTCAAGCCGGCGAGTGGAAAGTTATTTCCTTGAGCTTCTAGGAAGAGATGAGAATGAAGGAGAGAAGAAGATTTGGGCAGGCGGGCCGTTACACTCTGACAAAAAAGGGAGATCTTAGTAAAGGACACATGCTTGGAGTGGCTAGACAGGCAAGAACCAAACTCTGATTTGTATGTCTCTTTTGGAACAACTACTCTTAAAGACGAGATAAAAGAGCTTGCTCTAGGTTAGAGCAACGCGGTTCGAAGTTCATCTGGGAGTTGAGAGATGCAGACAAAGTGGACGTACTCCATACTCGAGATCTCAGGAGGCCCTAGCTTCCAGAAGGGTTCGAGGAGAGAGTGAAGGAAACGGTAATAGTGGTGAGAGATTGGGCGCCCCAATTGGAGATCTTGGGGCACCCGTCAACCGGCCCGTTTATGAGCCATTGTGGTTGGAACTCTTGCACGGAGAGTATCAGCATGGGAGTGCCTATGACAGCCTGGCCGATGCACTCGGACCAGCCGAGGAATGCTTTACTCATAACAGATGCGCTCAAAGTGGGTGTGGCTGTCATGAAATGGGCAGAAACAAATGAGAAAGTGAGTGCCACCATGAGCAGGAGAGCTGTCAAGAAATTAATGGCGTCAGACGAAGGAGATGAGATTAGGAAGAGGGCTGCAGAAATGAGTGAAGCAGTGAGAGAGTACTCACACGGAGAGGGATTTTTTCGTTGGCCACATCACTAGATAAGCTTTTTCTCTAGAGATCAAAAAAGCTGAGCATGTTGAGAAATGTTCTGTTTCGATTTTGTCGAACACTAGAATCTCCACGAAATTAAAGCATAGTCATAAATTTGTAGTTCTTTTTTTTCACATTCAAATAAACAAGTGGGAATTATAGATGCTTTGTAACGCAGCATGTTATATAAAGATTGCAGATTGTTCTACTATTACACGAAATCTAGCTTCAAAAAGTAACAGATCGTTACCCCACAAAATCCACCCTACTCGCACCAGCTCATCAATTCAAAAAACAGGTTAGAAAGTATGCAAACCAGACTCTAAAACTTTACCTCCGCTAATCGCCTCGCCAATATATTGATCAACGCAACGAAATGCCTAATTCCGATTCCCATAGAATTTACAAGAAGAAAAAAATTATTAACCGTTACATGGGGTAACTGATAACAGACTTGGATTTGCTTGACCACGTTAACATCAGAAGCTTCCACTGACTGCTTTTGTTCTCTTTTACTTCACAGGCTCCGTGCAACCTTTTCGTATAAATCACGAGGCCAGTTCCTACTTGAATTATTTGCAATGAAAGTTGCAATCTGCAAAAGCAAATAACAGGGATCATCGATACGATACAATGCATTGTAACAAAAAATTTTAATTCTCAGCATAAAACAAAACAGTTCCACAATTTCTTTCAGGAGAAGAAAATTACTTGTAACTAGCATTGAAAATGAAAATAGGCCTGAATTATATGATCAATAGCTAAAATGGCCCCAACAAATGAAGAAGCACTCGGTTGAACAATAAAAGGCGTAGAATTTATTTGTAGAGAAACGCACCTTAGCCCTCAGGGCACGGAGTGATCCATCAGAATCTGTTACATTGTCTAGACATGTAAGTGCAACTCTGAGAACGTCCGGAATACAAGCTTGGACATTAGGAGATAGATTTTGAAACACATCAGTGGCAATATCCGGAGTCCGAGGATCTAGTGGAAGAAACGGAAGTCTTGCGACCTCCCTCAGGGCATCAATGTAATGACCCACTTTCACCAATTTGTGGACTGACAGTATCGCCTCAAGTTGCCTTAGCACAGTCTGCTGTTCGGTGACATGCTCTCTCTCTTGAGGACTGCAGAAACATATTACAGAGATCTTTAGCAGGAGAAGAAAATTGAAGCAAGTAAAATACAATGAATCACGGATTAAGGAAAAAAAAAAAAAAAAACACATCTGCTAGTTTAACAATTTGACCAGTCTGGAACCATATGAATACGAAACAGTTCACCAATTTGAACTAAAATTCGAGGAAACAAAAGATGCACTGTGGAACAACCTGACATCAGAATGGTATTTGTAAGTCTCTAGGATCTCGTTTCCAGAATGGATGAGTCCAGCGGTCCGACTTTCACCATCCAATCTACCACGGGAGAGGGCACATATTGCTTCAGAGAGGCACTTGTTAATTGTATCCAATGCCATCGAAAATGCTCCAATTCTTTTTTGAATTTCTATAGACTGAAATAATAAAGAAAAGATTAATGATATTATTAAGACCCAATTGGTCAAAAGATGTAATATAAACGATGCCAAATTAATAACAAATACCATAAGAACAATGAATATAGATACTAGTGAAGAAAGAGAACGATACGTAATTCAAGATGAGTGAAGAACTACAAGACAAGTACAAACTGTACGATTTGAAATGAAAAACAAGTTCAAAGAGTCCAATGTTTTAAGACCGGCCCCAATATCTACTTTCCATGCAGAATTTGTCAGTATCTAAAAGTTTCGTAGTTATCACCCTACGCCACCATAACTTTTCACCAGGGAAATATAATTCTTGTCATCATAAAAGAAAGGTTTGAGTATGATTGCAAAGATGTGCAGTATTAGCACATTTCTCCAAAGAGCACCAACTACCAAATATCACCAGGAATGGAAATGAAACCATCAGAACAGTCAATGTTTCACATCGTTTCACATGCTTTCCAATTAAAAACAAAAGGAAATGGAAAAAAGAATTACCTTGTCATATAATCCAGCTTCCTGACAGTGGTGAGCAGCTTCAAGCAAGAACTGTTTTCTTGCTTTATCATCACTGAAAAACCGGCTCAATTCACCTTCTTCTCCAGCACCTCTTGAACCAAGTAAAAGATAGATCCCAACATCTCCCAGTAACAGCTCAGCAAGGAGTTGTTTCAGCATCAAGTTTCGCTGCCTTTGTTGATCAGTAGTACCTCTCCCAGACCATGACAACTGTCCGCCACCAACTGCTGCTGCAGCTTGGGCATAATATTCTAGTGCGGTTGGAAGGCCGCCAAGACGTAGATACAAAGATCCATGCTGTCTAATTATAGTAGAAGCTTCTGCATAAGTATCCATCAACCCCAATTTTTGTCCCGCCCCGACACCTTCGGAAAGGATCCCATGGTCTGCCAGCACAATTGATATGTGCACAGCATCAATATTGTATCCTTCATCTCCTGCTTCCTTTGACAAGTACAAGACAGCTGGTAGCAGCTGGATGCTTAAAAGCAAAACATAAGGATACACTAGAGGATCCTTTCCATTTTTTGTATAATATGACGGGTCAAACTTATTTAGGTAAACCTGCAAATCATCCAGAGTGTATGGTACCAAGCCATCACTTAAAACAACAGACTGGGGACCAGCATTGCAGTCTCGTACAGCCGACAATTTGAACCACAAGAAGTCCTCTATTGTATTGAAAAGTGTTGGTGAATCTCTCAACACTCGGTCAATTTGCTTGCGTGACCCAGATATAATAGCATATAATAACAACTTCTTCTTGTCATATGCATTTCGACTCATGCGATCGCCCATCCGCAACATTTTGTCACATTCTTCGGAGGCAGCAGCTGCAATTTCTGCTGGAACCATACCCCCAGTATTTATCCACTCCGTGAGCTTTTTTATTTTTTGAAGAAAAGAAAAGGATAAAATAAACCCCAATCATCAGCTCTCATATTGTCACAGTGCCAAAAAAAAAAAATATATATATATATATATATAAACAAAACAAGTAGACAAACTAGATATCAGTACCAGAGGAGCAAATTGATGTGCGGAACGGGAAGAAAGAGCAACATTTCTTGCTTCATCATGGTACCCAGTTCTCAAGCAAAAGTATATCTGTTATGGACAACAATAAGGATTCAGTTCGAAAGATAACCTCATGAATGGTGTACATAAAGTTTTAGATGATTAACATAAATCAAAAACGACTTTTATTCAGTAAAAATTTAAAAAAATAAAAAAAACTCCGAAAACTAGAGAAAATAAAATATATCAAAAAATAAACAAGAATGAACAAGAATTTCAAACCTGCTGCCAAGTAGTATCAACAGGAGGTTGCCTACGAGCATCACCTGCATCGAAGTCTAGGACTCCATAATCCCTCAAGCGAATCTGTACAGAAAAAGACAATTGTCAAATGACCATACATCACGGAAATATCCTGACTGATACTATAACTTATAACTTGCACGTCTTCAAAAATTGAAGATCAGTTTGGAACAAACCCGAAGAAAGGCACGAATTCTTTGCATGTTTCCAACAACCCCACCAAGTGCAGCCTACAATGAGATCAAAAGATGAGCAGAATTGTGAAATTAAAATAAACAGTTCCCAGTTTACAAGCATGATATCTGAATAAAAACTTTTACAATTCTTTAGAGGAAGAATACATATTATGGATCCATAAAAATTCAATCAAACGTCAAGAAAAATAATTCCAGCCAAACATCTAAATAAAGGAATCATCAATAGAAAGTATTAATGATGATAATATTAAAAAAATCCACAGATTTAATACAATCCAGGAAGGCAGAGATATACTAACGTGATAATATATTAAGTTTTTACCTGGGCAGGATGACTTTGAATAGTATCCATTATATATTTTTCATGTCCCCGTTCAAGGTGGCGCCTTGCACCAATGACTAACGACATCTTCTTTGACATACTCCTTTGAGTAGTCAAGTCTTCACCAGTCAATGCCTGTACCATTTTTTAAATTACAAAGGGGGGAAAAATCTTACTTTCCTTATGACTAACAAAGCCAAAGAAAAGCAGACAAGAGCGTAAAAATAGAGAAACTGAGCAAATAATACGACCATCATAAAGTTGATGAGTATCATCAAATCATCCGGTATACCTGAACAAGGTGCCAAATCTTCTGCATGTTAACTGATTTTCCGCCAGTTGCGTCAAGGCCTAAACTTTCATAAGCACTCTTAAACGCTGTTGCAGGCTAGTGAAAGAAACAAATATGTAATTAGGTTCATATTTTAAGTAGAACAAAACTTGAATGAAATCTAAGAGCACCACCCATTTAGATGATATCAAGGAAGCGTGATATGACAAGAAAAACTGAATTCAAAAACAAAGAACAAACAGCAAATATCTTAGCAAAAAATAAGACCAGCTATACTGATAACGACTTCCAAGATTGAAAAATATCAAGTTGAACTAAACATCTATATTTCAAGGTCAAACTAGCCACTCAGTCATGCTTATATCTAATAATTTAAATCCCCATGAGATTAGATTCATTAAATAATCATATACAAGGATTACAGAGGGAAAGGGAAACGAAAGAGCCTTACTTTAAAGGGCAAGCCACGTTCCCTTGCATTATTCAGATCCTTTACAACTTTAGCATAAACAGTTGCTTTTCTCTCAAGGGTGGGCTTGTTAGCCAGTGGTACATTCTCCATGCTCGATGCACCAGATGAAACCTGAGGGCTAGAAGTCACGGGCACTATCTGACTAGATCGGGTACCCCCACTGCTGCTAACTAACATGTTAGTCCTGGGTAATGTGGAAATTCGACTTAAGCTCTGAAGACTATCCCGTTTCTCCTTTTGCCAATCCTCCTGCCATCCAGTAAAGGCAATCAGGGACCAAAACACAACTAGCAAAGATAATCACTCCAAATATGATCAAGACATATATTCCTTCTCTAAGAGCTTTAGTACAAAATTTCATGCTATCAACACCAGAATGCCGTTGCGTAAAATTTCAAAATAAGTAATAAAACCCTACTTATCAATTATGTCAGCTAACCTCCAAGACTTTCAACATATAATCATTAAAACTTCTGAGATTATCCTTTTGAGCTTCCTGGACAGCCGAAACCATTGCCATTTCATGGACCTGTTACAAGGGAATGATTAAGAAGCATTATTAGTAACTGCCAAAGAAAAAAGAAGTATTGCCAAAAGAATTGCAAGATGCTCAAAGATGAGTAAACTTTCAGGCTCACAGACATAATTAAAGATGTATAAACTAGGAATGTAAACTTTCACTTCACCATGATGGCTAACTTTCACTTCACTTTGACGGCTCAATCAAATTGTCTATACCAAGAACAAGAATATCCCTTTCTAAAGTTGAATTTGAACAAAAATGTGGATAACAATCGACCAAATGACTGGGAAGACTCCCTTCACTACACCCAAACTACCACACCGAATAGATTTGAGCTCAAGAGGGATACAACTACTGAAACATCTAAATTGTGGAAAAGTTCAGAGAGAGAGAGAGAGAGAGAGACTGTATCACTTGCACGCATACCTAGAGCTGACACCTATGCCCATTTTCCTGTAATACAAGGCTTCCTAACAGTTTACATGTTTAATTCTATATCTACAACAACAAAAATGGGTTGATTAGGGATTTCGCAAATGGCAATTTCACAATGTAATACTCCTAACTCTAAAATAACAAATTATATTGTAAGAAATTGAATCGGTAGCAAACATTATTAAGAGTAAAGTACCTGCTGTAGATACTCCTCAACAGTCGTGGCCTCAGCAGGGAAAACATCCTCAAATGTTGTCTGCATAACAGTACACCACAAAGAAAACACAAGCAAAAATGAGCCAAAGCGGTAATAATACAATATTACAGCATAGATGTTCTCTAAACCAAAACCACTCAGGAAAAATGAAAGGAAACTAGTCAGCGCTTCTCCTCCAGTTACAACAATTTTTCAGATGCAAACGCCATTTCAGATTACAAGAGTGTAAACAATATGACAAGTTTCGCAACTAAAAAAAAAGTGCCTAAACAAATGTTTAGGTTTAGAGAATAGTTAAAAGGTTTGCAGCCACAGGTTATTTTACACCAAACAGAATGCCAAAATAAAATAAAATACTTTCAGTTCAAAAGACTTCAGATCACGGGCAAGCTGCTCTGCGTTTATTCCTTCGCGTGCAAGAAGCCTATAAATGCAACAAAAACATATTAGGTTGGTTCAATCATGTGTTATAGAAGACAAATCACAGGGAAAATACAGAAACAGAAATATTTAAAACTGATAGAAAGACCACATTTCCTATTTCTATATAAGAAATAGAAAGTTAAAGAATCACAGTGATTTCTTTAAGGATAAACACTGAAGTACCTCGTGGCGGCAATAGATTGAGATGGAGCCTCTGTTCTTAGAGTTTTCGCCTTGAGTTTCTTTGATAATGCTTCTAACTGATCTAAATTTCTCTGAAATAAAGGAGAAAAAGAAAAAGCTTAAAGTCATGAAAAACAAAAATCTAAATTTCTCTCTTTTTTCTCACTTAAAACTACACCAATAAGACAAAACTCTTGCATCAAGAAGAAATCTCATTTTTAATTTGGCTGAACTCAAATTTTTCTCTCCATTTCTCATTTCCCACCGATTCAGCTTCAGAATTTCCAACAATTTCTCAGCATCCAAACAGTCGATTTAGTGCGAGTAACAAAGCAGAACTAACAAATTTCTAATTTCAACAAGTCAATTACACTTTCGAATATCCAATAACTGATAATCCAATAATCAGATTTAAACTTCCACACTTTCGTTCAGTTTGTAGGCATTTTTCCTTATTACCTTCCACGAAACCCGAAGAACAAAAACAAACCACTATAAAAAAATAATAATATTAATCATTTCTTGTTCCGCATTTTCTCGCGAAACAAAAGGAAAGTGGGCGAATAAGTTGGGGAACAAGTGGGGGCGGTGAACCTGGAGAGGAGGGAACTGAGCAGACGGAGCAGCTTGCTCGAGAAGCTTGGTGGAGGAATGGAGGAGATCGGTCCAGTTGCTCATGTCTTGCTCGCCCGCCATGGCTGTGGAGAAGAGAGCTGTGAAAGAGCGAAAAGTTAGAGAAAGAGAGAGAGAGAGAGAGAGGGAAAAGGGGTTTTAGGGGTCTTTTCCTTCTTTCTAAAGCCCTAAAAAAATTTCAAACCGCCTGGCCTGGAATATGAGCTGTAGAGCTACCTTCTCTTCTTCTGTCTCCTTTTTTTTTTTTTTTTTTTTTTGTCCAAAAAAAAAAAAAAAAGGCTAATCAAGGTGGGAATTTGGGCGGGCCGGCCCGGCCCTAATTTTTGAAATAATAAGCCCAGCCCGCCCGTGGGTTTAGAGCGGGTCGGGTCCAATTTTTTAAAATTTTATTTTATTTTATTTTTTATTTGTACTTTTTGAATAAATTTGTATATTTTTGATAATTTAATAATTTATCTTAATATTTTATCTTAGATAAAAGATAAAAAAATTTATACTTTGTTAAAAAATAAGGATACAGAAAAGAAAAAATAAAATTGAAATTTAAAATTTTATTGATGTCATGAT
>JAFMPE010111887.1:8116-20496 GCA_024759925.1 Ficus religiosa | reverse complement strand
ATTTGGTTGGTCGGTGATTCTGGGATGACTTTCATATTCTCTTTGGATTCAAATTGTACGAGATGCCATTGCGACAGAGCCAGCGTGTCAGAGCGGAGAGAGAGACACTGTGTGTCCAGCAACTAAATTAATAAATTGTCTTTTTAAGTTAAAACTCTTATACTTGAATTTATTTTAAATTAAATTATATTTTTTTAATCATAATTTTTATTTTTTTTTAAAATTTTTTTTATCTTTTTTAAAAAATTACTATTTAAATTTAAAAATCTTAAACTAAACTTATTCATCAAACATTCAGTATAAATTTAAATTTTTATCTTTTTTTAAAAAATTTTTTTATCTTTTTTTAAAAATAAATAAAAATTACTATTCAAATTTAAAAATTTCAACTCAATTCAAACTCAACTCAAACACCAAACACCTCCTTAATATTCTCCGTCAAAAACATCTTAAAATAAAAAATATTCTTAACGCCTAAAAATCTACGCAATAAATTTATCAAAGGATTATCTCGCCTAAATTTGAACTACGGGACTGTAACAACGACGTTATAATATATATATATATATATATTGTTAAAATAATAAATAAATAAGGTTACCAACAAAGTCTGTTACACTCGTGTGTCGTCGTGAGATATTAATATAGGCATTTTCGCCCACATAGGAGTTACAGCCGTCTTCGTTTGCAATGTTTCGACACCTTCTCCTCTCCCTCCAACAAAGTCTTATCTTTCATTATTATATTATTGTTTTCCGTCACTTTCCCACCCTTTTTCTTCCACGAGAAAATCTTTAATCTATTTTCCCCGAAATCGACCCACCGAACCGAGGCAAAAGCTGCAAACATGAGAAAGCCTCAATAACATCCCGATCGAAAGGGGGCAACATACAGCGAAACAAAGAAGGAATTTACTCCGAATCTCGTTTCCTCGATAATTTCTAGGGTTTCTTGTTCTCTGTTTACATATTTGGGCGCTGATTCGCTCTTGAATCTAATGGCGTCGCAAGTGCAGGCAGGGATTGACCCCAACGTTCTGGATGATATAATCAGGCGGCTCACGGAGGTCCGATCAGCGAGGCCTGGCAAGCAGGTCCAACTTTCCGAGTCGGAGATCAAGCAACTCTGTGTCGCTTCCAGAGACATTTTCCTCCGACAGACCAATTTGCTCGAGCTTGAAGCCCCTATCAAAATCTGTGGTACGCTTTACCTTTCTGTTTCGTTTTATAGTATTTCTGATTTTTTTTTTTAATGAAATTTGAAATGCTGCTTAATTTGATTGGGAAGTAGTTCTTTATAGATTCCTTTTATAGATTTAACCAGGTTTTACTTGTTAGTTTGTTCTCCTCTGTATTGATCGGCTCTGTTCTTTTGAACTTTTTTTATTTTCAATTGCTTTTGATTATTTTTTTTTAGATTTGGGTTTGAGTTACTTAAAGATTCTGTTTTTTGTTCTCTGAGTAAACGTGAATAAGCATGTTTCTCGCATAATTGCCAGAGAATGAAGAAGTAGGGAGATAGTGAATTTTTAGTTTCGAGCTGTACTGTCCGATTCGTCATTAAACCTCTTTGTTCAATTCCTTGACATCCTTTACGCGTTCATACGAAAATATTGGTTTGTGTGTCTGCTTTAACATTAGGGCATTTAGGTTATTGTTATTTTTTTCTCTAGCTTGGAGGGATGACCGGACGTTTCACGGAGGGGGACCGTCGTGGTTTATGGGGATGGGGAATTGTCTGGGTGATTGTCATTGTGGTTTAGGTCAATGTGGGATACGAGAGAATCCTAGGTCTATTTAACTGTAACATAACTCATGCCTAGTACTCGATAATACTTAGCTTTGAGCAATTTGATCCTTTTTAAGGATGAAATAGAGAATTCCAAGGATCTCATTCCAGTTTTTATTCTCTGCATTTCAAGCGACGGTGATACTTTTAACACTTGATTTCAATATTATTATTGCATTGATTTCTTTGAATATAACCCCATAATTGTTTGCTTTGCATCTTCAGGTGATATCCATGGGCAGTACAGTGATTTGTTGAGACTTTTTGAATATGGCGGTTTTCCTCCGACTGCTAATTATCTATTTTTAGGTGACTATGTTGATCGTGGAAAGCAAAGTTTAGAAACAATTTGCCTCTTGCTTGCCTTTAAGATTAAGTATCCAGAGAACTTCTTTCTTCTTAGAGGAAATCACGAGTGTGCTTCTATTAACCGGATATATGGATTTTATGATGAGTGTAAGCGGCGCTTTAATGTGAGACTTTGGAAAGCATTTACCGACTGTTTTAACTGCCTTCCTGTGGCAGCTGTTATAGATGACAAAATATTGTGCATGCATGGGGGTCTGTCCCCTGATTTAACCCAGTTGGATCAGATAAGGAACCTACCTCGTCCAACTGCTGTTCCCGACACTGGCCTGCTTTGTGACTTGCTTTGGTCGGATCCCGGTAGGGATGTTAAGGGATGGGGAATGAATGACAGAGGAGTCTCTTACACCTTTGGCCCTGATAAGGTGGCCGAATTCTTACAGAAACACGATTTGGACCTTGTCTGTCGTGCCCATCAGGTTATAATATTCTTTCCCTTTTTTCCCCACCATTCTACTGAAGTATCACTCGTTTTGGACACTGAAAATAAATTCTTCATTGTAGGTTGTCGAGGATGGCTATGAATTCTTTGCCGACAGGCAGCTTGTAACAATATTTTCAGCCCCAAACTACTGTGGTGAATTTGATAATGCAGGTGCTATGATGATTGTTGATGAAAACTTGATGTGCTCTTTCCAGATTCTTAAGCCAGCAGAGAAAAAATCTAAGTTCTTGATGTCGACGAAAATGTGAAACTGAACCCATGTTATTCAAGGTCAGATGAATATATATAAATATATATATACCTTTTTTTTTTTTTTTCTCTCTTTCCTTATATTTGGTATTCTGAAAGTGCAATGTTTTCCGTATGCATGCCTAATGAACATGCTAGCATGTGATTGTTGACTTTTGTATCTTCTACTGTAGTATTCTGGGTAAATTTTTCATCACATGCGGAGAAAGCTTGCTCAAGCCCTCCAATGCCACAAGGCATTGACGCAATTATCCGGAAGAAACAATTTACAATCATATTTAAGCATTTAGCTGTTTAAACCATAACGTTCAACCACGGTTTAGCTCTCTTAAATTATTGGCATTACCCTCTCCTCCTTACAATCTCCTTAATATGCTTATTAATTATTTAATAATTATCTTGTTCATGCAGGCGTCTTTCCCATCGTTGATTAGAGAGAAAGAAAGTGGATGAAAATGAATGTGGCCAGATCGCCAGAAGTTTGTCGTAACTGGAGGGAATCAAGTGCATGCTTCAAGCTACAAGGGAGTGTCTTCACAAATTAGTTCACTCTTCGACCGAGTAAACCAAAGCAGAAGGGGCTAATGTTCTTCTTCGTCTGCTTCTACTTTGTACTTATTTTGGAACAGTTGTGTAGATATTTGGAAAATTATTATAGTTACGCTGCCGATTGTTGGCAAAGAAATGGCCTCATTTCACTAGTAGAAGTATTCGAGTTCCGAGACTAAGGGATTTCCTTTCATCGAACTATCCAAGTATTGAGCTTAGGCTGGTTTCTTGTTTAAAATGTTCAATTGCGATGGTGAACTTGTACAACAATATCCTAGTCATGATTGTGCCCATAATTCAGCCTTCTGTTATTAGCCCTTTGAATGAAGATCATCAACATTTCGGCTGTTGCTTTGCCCTAGGGGTGTTCACCGAATCCGCTAACCCGCTCGATTCAATCCAATCTTAGATTGGGTTGAGAGATTAATAGATTGGTTACGGATTGAGATTTTCCTAAACCGAATATTACGGATTGGATTATGGATTGAGAGTTTCACAATGTAATCCGTCAATCTAAAATATAAATATATTTTTTTAAATACATATTTATTTTTTCTCTTAAAAAATTTAACAAATATTAACATGTTAAGGTCTAAACCAAGATTATCCCAAGTTCCCAAAAAAAAAAAAAAAAAGTTGGGGATTGGATTGTGCCTAAATCTTACTTCAGTATTTATGTATGTTATGTGACCCAAAATTACTTTTTTTAATCTATTGTATTTTGAGTTTAATTCATGTTTGGTTGTTGTTATGTACTGTAATGTTACAATCTAATTATTGAAGACTTAAAGTTAATTGTGTTGTAATTTTATTGAAATATTTCATGTTTAAGCATTATATTTTTATATTTTAGTTTCTAGATTTTTCGAATTGAATCCGTGAATCCAATCCGTGTAATTCGAGGTTAACTAATTAGATTAGAAGTTTTACGGATTGGTTACGGATTGAAAAGATCTTAATTCGAATCTCTTCTATTAGATTACGGATTGACACCTAATCCGTATAAATCAATCCGTGAACACCCCTACTTTGCCCACTTTTGACCTTGAGCATGGCCTATTTATTTGTAACTATGTCTAAGCGGGTGATTTTTTTTCTCAATTTTGCATATTGCCTAAACGTTTTTTGTCTGTGTTGCAAGATAGTCTAGCGATAATCTTGTGTCTTACACTATCATAAGACGTTAGAGTTAGAATCCTTCACCCTTAAATTTAAAAAGAAAAGAAAAAAAAAACTTTTTGTCTGACCTTTGTCTGGTTTGACACCAGGGTGATTTGGTGTAGTTTTTTTTTTTGGGAGGTATTGGTGGTTGTTGTTTGTTTGGTTTTTTTTTTTTTTAATTAATTGATGAACCTTTGTTTATTATTAATTTATTATTATTATTGCTTCTCTCTTTGAGGAATGTTAAGAGCTGTTGTTTGGGTACTCCCTTGCCCACTCTCTGCTTTAGTAATGTGACAAGTGTCCTACCTTACATTTTTTAGAACATGTTTGGTATTTGAGTTTAAACTTAAGGTTTAAACTCAAATTTTGGTTTTTTTTTTTTTAAGTTTTTTATCATTTCTGAAAAAGTATTTTATCTTTTCTAAAAAATCAATAAAAATTACTATTCAAAAGCTCAAACATCAAACACCTCCTTAGAAGATTAAACCTGCAATGTTTAAGAAATGCCTTTTGTTTGCTTCTTTATTACAAATATGCCATTCCACCTTTTGTTAAATAATGCTCGCAGTCTTTTTTTTTTTTAACTAAAAAATTTGAGTTCCACATTTTCCCTATTCATTTCGGTTTGTTGAAAATCTGTTTTATCCTTTGAGAAATTAGAGGACCAACATTGTCGCCATAAACCTCATGAGCAATCAATACTTTTCTCTTTCCAACTCTAAGGGCTTGTTTGGATCAAAATTCGTTTTAAGTTAAATTGTACTTTTTTCATCATGATTTTTGTCTTTTTCTGAAAAAGTTTTTTGTCTTTTCTAAAAAATTACTATTGAAATTTAAAAATCTTAAACTAAACTCATTCACCAAACAAATCCTAATTTTCCGTGGTGAAACTTCTCATATTTAGATCCAAAAGGCCCAGAAATTGACTATTGGGGATTTGGAGTGAGAAGTAGAAAGAAAACAATCGAGACTAGGGGAAAAAAAAAAGGTAATGCATTTGTTGTTACTCATCAACTATGTCTAAAGATTCTTCAATTGAGGACGAGAATCTCCCTCTATCTTTTTTACCATCAAATTGTATTTGGGTTTTTAAATCGTTGTAATTTGGAGTGTTTGAGAGATTGTATCTCTTGATATTTGGTATATATTCCTAACCAAAAAAGAGAGAGAGAGAGAGTGAAAAATCAGAGTAAAGTTATCATTTTTGTCGCGCCGACCTTTCATTGTAATTCTTCATCATCTCCAAACACTTTCTTTCAGAAAAATTACTACTGGACTATGCTTGTAACCATACTAGGTTAGAAGTTGATACTTGAAAATGAAAAAACAAAAGTATTTAAATGAAAAAAAAAAAAAAAAGAAGACTAGGCGTATACGTTAATTATTATTATTAGGTTATTAATAATAATTTTTTATTATTCGAAATTGATTACCATTATTATTAGTATAGCGTGCTATTTAAATAAGTAAAAAAAAAAAAAAAAAACTTAGAAACCAAGCTAAGTAGTGGGCCCATGGGCTTGAATCAGAGGCCCAGCCCAGGATATAAAGGCGCTCTCACTGGTTTACCTCTCTCTCTTACATTTTAAATTTTTCGTCCTTCATTCTCTCTTTCCGGTAGGGTTTGGTACCCTCTGCTTTTTTCAAAAACCAGAATATTAACAAACATCACATTTCAAAATATATATATATATATATATAATATCTAATATAATTTTCATAAATTAAAAAAAAATTTAAACTCACTTTCTCAATGCCTCAATTTTCTTCGACCTCACTCTGGAAATTTTCCCGAGCATCGTAGACACCGAGAATTCCCGGGAAAATTTGTACAACTCGGTGGATGTGTAAAAGTTTCCCCGATTTTATCCGACTTGCAAACTTTCGGGGGAAGAAAATTGAGAGAAAGCGACGATGAATTTGGCAGATCCGTCGGCGGCATTGCTGGCGGCGAGTGGCGGCGACACCGTGAAGCTCTTCGATGTTTCTGGAAAGGGCGGCGATCCGTGCGCCTTGAGCTACACTCCGTCTCCTGGTTTCCTAGTCAATTCTGTCAAGTGGAATCATACCAGTTAGTCACTCATTATTCTTCTCTTTTTCAACTTTTCTTATTTTAAATTTTATTTCTTCCTTTCAGAATTTTACTATTTTTTTGGACGTACTGAATCCATTAGGTTTTTTCCATTTTGTCTCCTTTGGATGAAAGTTCATTTTGTTTTGTTTTGTTTTGTTTTGTTTTGTCTTTTTTTTTTTAATTATTATTTTAAAAAATTTTCCGATTACATTTCGTCATTTCTCTTTGTAATGTGGGGTTTCGAAGATGGTTTTTGGTGATTGTTTCTATTTTCAGTCAATGCAGAGGAACTGTTGAGTTTAACTTAGTTCGATTGGGCTTTTTTTTTTTTTTTTTTGGTTAATTATAAATTTCTTGTTATTTTAGCAATGGGAGTAGTTAATTATGTTAATACATTTTGTTGGTTCAAATTATTTCCCACTTTCCTGTGTAATTCTTAGCTACAGATGGAGATTTTTTGAGTTTTTCGAGTTTAGTTTAGGTGGGGTGTGATTCTTGCAGATTTGGTGGTGGCCAGCGCTGGAGATGATAAGAAGATCTCGCTGTGGCGGAAAAATGGGCAGAGCATGGGGACCATTCCGGTTGCCGGCACCGACAGTGGAGATAACATTGATGTAAGTATTTGGCCAATGCAGATTTATCGCGGCTCATACACTCGTAAATGCTGTGGTTATTCTTGTTCACGTATTAGTCTTGATGATTATCTTGATGATTATTTAAATCTCTCTCTAGGATTTAGAGTGGTTGAAGTATGTATTTATTGATAAGAGCATAGACTGGAGAGATAATGGAGCATAGTTTTCTTCTAGTAACTGCACTTGTCAGTCAATAAGACCATGCTCCATGATTCGTCTAGTAAGTGCATGTATTTATTGATAAGAGCATAGACTAGAGAGATAATGGAGCATAGTTTTCTTCTAGTAACTGCACTTGTCAGTCAATAAGACCATGCTCCGTGATTCGTCTGTTTATATTTCAGATCCAAACTTCTATTGAAGTTGTTAAATCAACATAATTTGTAGGTTTTGCGTTGAATTTAGTTGGTTTCTTAGTTTTTGATAGATCTGGTCATAATTTTATGAATAGTTTTCCTTTGCTAAGCGCATCTACTTCTATTAAAACCATTTCACAGGAGTCTATACTGGCGATTAGCTTTAGCAACAAGGTTTCTAGATACATATGCACTGGGGGAAGTGGCCAGGTTGTAAGAATATGGGATTTGCAAAGGAAGCGCTGTATTAAATGGTTGAGGGGTCACACCAATACAATAACGGGGGCAATGTACAATTGCAAGGATGAACACTTGGCTTCCATCAGTCTTAGTGGGGATCTTATGCTTCACAACCTTGCATCTGGTGCACGGACTGCTGAACTCAAAGATCCAAATGAGCAGGTTGATTCTTATGTTGCATGTTGTCTTTCTGGTGGCCAAGTTATTCGGGTCTATATTTTGCAAGTAAAGTATCTGTCTGCTGGATTTTAAGACCAGGTATTGAGAGTTCTTGATTATTCCCGGATTAGTCGGCACCTTCTGGTGACCGCAGGTGATGATGGGACTGTACATTTGTGGGATACGACTGGTCGCAGCCCAAAGGTTTGCATCATTTTTTCTTTTACACTATCCTAAATATCCACTGGAAAATAAAATTAACCTGTGACCCATTTCTGTATTTCTCTGGAAACTCATTTCTACTTTAGTTTTAGGATGCTTGTGCCACTTCTTGTTGCATAAGTGGACTTCAATTTTTGCTGAAATATTCCTATTGCTTCCAGCTTTTGCATTTCCATTTCCATTTCCATTGAAGTATGATTTTTTCTAACCAAGCAGAACTAAGATTGAACTTTAAATTACACCCCCCTCCCCCAATAGTGAATGTTCTCTAAGTTTTTGTCTTCTAAATTAAGAGTATTTGACTCTCTCTCTCTCTCTCTCTCTCTCTCTCTCTCTCTCTCTCTCTCCAGGTTTCTTGGTTGAAGCAGCATTCTGCACCAACTGCTGGTGTCAGCTTCTCACCTTCCAATGACAAGGTCTCATAGATGCATCTACTTAACATACAAAGACGCATATTGACATTCATTTTATGCATTTTATTTTTATATTGCTTCTTCTAATTTAGCTCCTTTGCTGTCATAATACCATGGGAAAATAGTTAAGCATTCTGTTATGTCACTCTTCATTGCAGATAATCGCTAGCATTGGGCTGGACAAAAAGTTGTATACATTTGACTCAGGATCAAGAAGACCTTCATCTTGCATTCCTTCCGAAGCACCTTTTTCTTCTTTGGCATTTAGAGATGATGGCTTGGTGCTGGCAGCTGGGACAAGCACGGGTCGAGTTGTGTTCTATGATGTTCGTGGAAAGCCAGAACCATTCACTGTCCTTAGGGCATATAGTAGTTCAGAGGTAGTTTCCTTTCTTTTCCTTGTCATCGTTTTCTATGTCTCTGGTTTTTAATAGGTGCCAGCTTCTAGAGTTCTTATAAAGCATGCTTAAATATTATGTGTATTCCAATGTAATAAACTTTGGACAATGGCATTTTATCCACCTGGTCATTGTCTATCCAAGAGACTTTACTTTTTACTCTCTAGTATGAAGAGTTTTGCACAAATACTTGCTCTTCAACATGACTTGTATTTTCAGCTCAAGGATTTAAATCCTTGACTTCTTGTTATGCCTTTTACTTCTTCATATGTTTCATGTCACTATTTTTCCTCTTTTTTGGTTCTCTCTGATACGTTCTGCCATTATGCTCCTGTTTTCTTAGGTGTCTGTTCTTTAGGTACTTTTGCCTTTTGTTTTTGCCTTAGGTGAATCATATATTGCTTGTATTGAGAAGTTTTATACTAATCACATCTAGTATTCATCAGGCTGTTACAAGCTTGTGCTGGCAACGGTCAAAACCTGTCATTGTGAATGAAAATAGTTGCACCCCCGAGACCGCTCTGTTGGGAGATGCTGTTGAAGACTCAATTCTTATGCCTGATCCACTTCCTTCTGTAACTTCGTCAAGCCTCACTCTATCTACAGTGGTACCGAGTTCTCGGAATCCTGGTCGTTCTGGTTCCTCTCTTGAAACATCTTCAGTTGCAGCAGCCAGTAGTGGATTTACATCAAGTATGCCCCATGTGTCCTCTGCTGAGGAAACACCACTTCGAACTCATCTACGGCCGGGGGGACCATTATCTAGATTACATGCTCCTCGTTCTACTTTTAACTTCAAGGATGAAATGGAGGTGTTCTCCCCTCTTGTGGATGTTCAACCGATCACACCCAGTCTTGACAAATTTTGGGATGATAATGACAGATCGAAGAAGGACCACTTGCTTGTAGACAAGAGGCCTTCATCACTTCCCTTCCCTTCATCCAACCGGAGATTTCCTTTTGCAAAGGATGGAGGCATTGATCATCCAGTATTTGATTGGAAACCTAGCTCAACTTCTGAACAGGTCTTACTCTCTCCTCAGCTATAATTTTTGGAGTTCACCAGAAACGTTGAATATTTTATATTTTGAACTTCACTTGGCAGATCTAGATGATAATTTCTTTGGAAATTTGTTTATAGTCGACTATCATTTCTGATCCATTTTCTCCTTTAATAAATGGTTCACCAAAGTAAACTTGCAAGTTGACAGTACCGTCTAAGCTTCATGAAGAGTGTAGTTTCTCTTGTTATGCCTTGAAGTTGAATTTGAATTTTGTTCTTTAGCTCTTTCCCGGTTTGTACATGTTATATATATTTCAGTAATTAGTAACTTGATATCGACGGGTCTCTACCTATGTTATTCAAATTATATCTACTGAATGAATATATCATATCGTTGATAGGATGATTCCAAATCTTCATTTGGCCTGTTGGGATCGACTCCTTCTCCATCTTCTACGAGTGAAGACTCATCCATCACACCTCCAGAAGCTTGGGGGGGTGAAAAACCATCTGATAAGTATGGCCACATGCGTATTTTGCCATCTCGTTTGGGAATGTTTGCTTCTAGTGGTCAGAATGCAGGATCAGTGTTGTCGGGGCTACCAGATCTGTCCTTGACAACAAGTCAGCCAAGTATTAGTTCCTCAACAAATATAAACTTTGGCTATGCAAACTTGAGAACCAAAGATGCTTCTATAAATCAGGAGACTTCCTTGGGACTTCCAGAACACTTGTCTACTTCCATGTCTATCTCCCTCGGCTCAAAAGGGATTGTAGGACAGACTAATCTCGACTCTCCAGCAACTGCGACCCGGAGATTTTCTACATATGCAGAAAGAATAAGTACTACATCTTCGTTCAGTGACGGAACATCAGCCTTGCTGGGTTCACCTAAAATAAAGAAAACAGGTGCTGAAACCAGGGAAGAACTTTTAAGCAGCTTGTTCTCCAAGTCAGATGCATCAGGTGCTGTGGAAAAGGGGATGCTTCCTATGATAAATGTAAGAATGCCATCATATCATTTCTTTCTATTTTTTATTTTTTCAAAGGTTACAAGCATAAAAGTTTCGGGTCGAAGCAAATATGTTTATCATGCTCTTCCGGTTACGATTTTATTAGATTATAATGTTTCAAAACACGTTGACAGGGTGGAACCTCACAACCTCAGAAAGCCTCTCTGCAGGATACACAGCAAGGAAATTCTTTTACCCTTCAGCTTTTTCAACGCACTCTAGACGAGTCGCTTGATTCTGTGCAGAAATCAATGCATGAAGATATGAGGAACCTTCATATAGAAATTCTGAGACAATTTCATTTGCAGGAGGTATGTGTATGACGGTCTTGTTTTGATTCATTGCTTTTATTTACTCTACCTGAAATTATGTTTGGAATGATTGTACCAGATGGAAATGTCTACCGTGTTGAGTACCATTCTTGAAAACCAAGCTGAGCTGATACGAGAAGTCAAGTCTCTCAGGAAGGAAAACCAGCAACTCAGGCAACTGCTCTGAGAACTAGCAGAAAAGTCATCGTTTTGGTTTTCGTTTCATGAAGGATGTGGGGGGTCTCTCTTATGTTTTTCACATTTGCATTTCGTCACCGGCCTTTTTTTTTTTTTTTTTTTTTATAGCCAACCAGACACACATCCCCGGCAATTATAATGAAAGCAAGAGTGGGGGGAGGAGGAAAAAAAAAAAAACTGAAGATGAAGAGATTGCATGTGCTATTTAAGGCGAATTTATCGAACATGTACAGAACCTGTTTCATTCTGCTATCAACTGAAGCTTTAAGTTGAGCGTTCCATACGGAAATTTGGTTGATATACAAAGATCTGTCGAAGAATCTTATTATGCTTAAGCTTTGTTGGTTTGTTTGTATCTATATCAAGTTTGAGATTAGTGACCGCATTTGGGATTCACTGGTGAGCTTATTTTAGTTTGTGAAGTAGATTAACTGGTTTTTCAATTTTTTGCTTGATGACCCATTGTAAATTTTTCAAACTGTATTATGTGAAATTTCAGCGATTCCTTCATACTTCATCAATATGATTATTTGTAACGAGTGAAGTTGCAATCAATATTGAATAGTTTCTATAGCTTTCAGTTATTTACTTACAATTTTGTTACGGTCAAATAGCTTTCAGACTCTTTAGGCGTCACAGAAAACAGAACCTGCATCCTCTGTCCAAATATGTTGTCCAAAATACTATCTAATCAATTAGACAAAATCACCTTGTATTATTGAATTAAAATTCATATGCCGCCGTTAAAACTTGCTGGAAATTTTAATGATGTGGCAATTTGTGTTACTTTGGACATA
>JAFMPE010111867.1:0-12387 GCA_024759925.1 Ficus religiosa | reverse complement strand
ATCTTTGCATTTATGGTATCAGAGCAATACAGTTCTAGTATGTCATGGGATTTGCTAAAATCATAAAATGTTTAGTACGCCATGGAACCGGGAGCTCAATCAACGCTAATGTTGAATGGATTTGCTAGAATTATTGAATCAACAGTTTAAGGAGACCATAGAACTACCAAATTTCAAAAACAAAATATTTATATGAGGGAGAGAATTGTAAAACCCGACTTTTCGAGTTTCTAGCTTTACTTATAAAGGATTTAAATCTTGAGTTTAATTTGTAGGTTAACTTAAATAGAGGTTGTAACATGTATACAAAATTAATTTCTTGTATTGCTGTACTTTTTTTTTTTTTTTTTTTCCCACGGTATCCGATTTCTCAATAAATTTCTACTAGATTCATTTTCCAAAGTCCCCTATATTTCCCAATTTCAATACTCTCGACAATTATATCGATATGGAAATTAATTTTAATTTAAATCATAAAATTGGGGATTTAACTGTTGGTGTCAGACTATGTCCCCTGTTGATTTGATCGGCCACTAATTGTTGACCATCGAATCATCCCCATTGACAAGAATCGAACCTTCATCGTTCGATCATCAAGAATTTGAAGGCCCAATTGTTTAAGCTGGATGTTTCATTCATTTGGGCTCAATACTCTATAGTAAAGCTACTGGCTGTTGATCATCGAAATATCTGGGGCCTTACCCTGGAAATTTGGCCCATTACTAAGGGTAACCCACATTTCCACACACATTCCTAAATTTTAGGGAAGTGAAATGAAACCCACTAGTTCCCTAGAATAATAGACCTACTTTTTTTCATAAATAGAGGGAAATCCATTAGAAAGAGGTAAAAGGCATATATCGAAACTATGCTCAAATTTTCCCCCGAATCATTAGTTCTGTAAGCCAACATTTCTGACTATAGTGAAGACTTCAGACATAGAGAATGTAGTACATTTGGATAAATCCTAATATATTTCGGTGTTCTTATTTTTGCGCGTTTCCCTTTCGTTATTTTAATATTTTTTTACGTTTATTTTGTGATTCTCATGATCGATATCAAGGATCCTTAATGTTTCAGTCTATTATTTCATCTAACTTGATTTCATATGACATTTTGACCGTAGATACTAGTATTTACATGCACCTCAAAACAAAATGGCATTGTCGAAAGAAGTAATACAAAGTTACTTAACATAATAGGATCTATGTCATGCTATTTATCACCGTAAACGGCAGTATACTTGTAGAATATTGTTCCTTCCAAATCGATAGTTAAGACACCGCAGGACTAATTGTAGATGGGACATATACCAATTTTAAATTGTCCGACCCATATTAAAAAGGCCGAGGAGGATGAATTGGAACCGCCCACTGAAACGATGTTTCTTTTACTATGTACTCAAGATGACAAGGTGTTAGTTTTTACAAATGTAGCGTTTCTAGATTAATGGTCTGTTTGATGAAATAGTTTAAGTTAAAATTTTTAAGTTTGAATTGGTTGACTTTTTAAAAACTAATTATAAATTTTGTTAATTTAAGAAAAAAGGACAAAATTTAAGATAAAAAATATGAGTTTAAGACGTAATACTATTAAAGTAAATAAAGGACTTCGATCCTGAAGCCCCTCCTGACCATGTCTTTGCTGATGGTCTCTGACTTTGTTGTCTTCACTGGTATTCTTTGCCCTGACTTGTATTGAGTTGAGATTGGCTTGTGATTCACAAATCCCCATACGTACTTCCCAAATGACCCAAACTCCTTTTTTATCTGTCACACCCATTTATAATTCAATAATTATATTTTTTTTCAATATATTGCAGTGACATAATTATTACCCACTGCTTATGTTAAAATTCCCAACATTTATAATTATATCATTCTTTTTTAATTATTATTGGTAAATCTCGTTCACTTTGGGAAATTTTGCTACGAAAGAATACAACATATACGCATATAATGTATTTATATATAAGAAATGTCCTGTCCATCAGCCGGACAAGCCGATAGGTAATATTTTATTTAACATCTTTTAATTATTATTAATTGATTTATATATAACTTTATATTTATAATCTTGCAATATAAGCTATTTTGGACTACAATAGTGTAATGATAAGTATTACGGTAAAACATTATATATTGAAATAAATAAAGTTATAAGTGTTATTTTATAAGAATATTGAATAAAAGAGAATGCCTTTATATTTTAAGAATATTTGTATCAACTAGAAAGAGAGATGATGGAAGAAAATATACAGCATATACACATATAAACATCTATGTATATATATTTTTAAATAAAAAGAGAGAACTACTTATTCGGAGTGGTAAAGAGACAAGGAGGAGCCAGGTGTTAAAATCAGAACAGGTTGGAAGTCACATGCAAACAAACTTTCCAACGTGGTATGCGAGAGGGAGAGAGAGAGAGAGAGAGAGAAGAATAATTGTGATTAGCGTATTTCTTAACTAGATATTATAATAAATTTGTTTCTCAAACTACAAAAAGTCCTTAAAAAAAAGTGAGGAATATTGATAATATATATTAAAATAAAAACTTTTTTTTTCTCTAAATAAATATATATATATATACAAATTAATATATATATATTTTTTGAATAAATAGTGGTGAGAGAAATCATAGGTGTAATAAAACATTTAAACTAGGTCAGCAACCCTATAATACTCTAATCATTTTTTCATCCCACTAAATGTTATTGACTAAAGTGAAAAAATAGATTGTATAAAAGTTCTTCAAATGGGAGAAATATGATTAAAAAATGAAAGAGAATTAGGACTCTTATCAAGGAATTTAGAAGCTACCAGAAGGCAGTTTCATATGATCGAGTTGGAACTCCTTCCTTGAAAGCAACCATCAAATATACTTCATTAAAACTCATCTAGCCAAAATTCAGTGAGAAAAAGACTAAAAGTGTAAAAGACTAAAAAAACTAAAAAGACTTCTTATAGTTGGAGTGTATATACGTGTCTATATATATATTACCTCGAGAATACGGTTAGAGTTGTCGACTACTCCACGGACACGGCTGATATCAATGGCATAATCGGAACGAATTGACATCATTTGCTTGTCAGTGAAGTTTCCCACAGTTTCTGCATCAAAATCTGAGAACGCTTTCCTGAATTCTTGACATTTCTTTAAGATTGAAGTCCAATCTGACCCAACTTGAGCTCCACTTAACACCAGCAGTTCAAACAACATTATATATATATATATATATATATATGTATTAACATAGAGTTATCAAGTCATGTATATAATTTTTTTTGCAAGGTCTTAAATCTAACGACTTGTATAAATCTGTTATGCATAACATCAAAGTTAATGTCGTGTAATATAAACTTATTAATGTATAATATTTTCTGTTGATAAATGTCATTTATGTTAACAATTTTTTAGAGAAAGAGAGGGAATTAATAATGAGAAAAAGGGGGAGAGAGAGATTTATGTTAACAATTTTTTAGAGAGAGAGAGAGGGAAGTAATAATGAGAAAAAGGGGGAGAGAGAGAGAGAGAGATGGAGGATAGTAGGCTTACTTGTCATCATGGACAGGAACACCCCATTCTTCGTCATGATAAGCAACATAATTGGATCTAAAGCATTAAAGAGAAAGAAAAAGAGGGGGAAAAAAAAGAAAGAAAGAAAAAAGAAATCAGCAACCTTTCATATTTCCGCTCAAAGTTAATTAACAAAAAAAAAAAAGTTAAATTAATTATGTGGTTACGTATATAATATAATGATAATTTTACACCTAAATACATCATAAGATAAATAATTCGTATCATCCATCCCAAATTCAAAAAATAATAGTAATGATAATTTAAACCATTACATATTTATGGCATAATTTAAAATTGGGATGTCCTACTAATAAATGTCGATGCCAGTTGAAACAATTTTAAAATCTAAAAAATACGTTAAAAAAACAAACTCCAAACATTTAACAAAAACGTTTGAAACGAAAATATGTTTTTGTACAAAATCTCCAACATGATTGGCTTAACACCAGGAAAAATAGAATACAAAAAGAAAACAAAAAAAAAACAAAAACAAAAACAAAAACAAAAACAAAAACAAAAAAAACAAAAAACAAAAAAAGAAGAAGAGGAGGAAGAAGAAGAAGAAGAAAGAAATACTCGAATTGGCAGTGATAAAGCTACATCTTTTCTCTTCCTCACTTGTCTTGTTGGGCATCAAACTAACAGAAGAATCAATAGGAACAACTCTTTCGCATTTCGCCGACTTGGATCTTCCGTAATGGGCGATCTTCATCTTCCTTTGCGCGTGTTGGAGCGCCATCTGTTACCTCCTCACCGCCGCTATACTTCCCGGCGACTCAATGAGAAGAGAAGATGAATAACTCAAGGAAGCCTCAACAGAACGAGAAGAAGAAGAAGTAATTATTTCTTGACCACCACTCCCACCCCACCATCTCCGATAACAGTACTAGTACCAGAAGTAGTGGTTGTACTAACAACTGTTGGGAAAATGGTTTTTTAAACCATTTTGAGGAGCCATCCTGATGTCTAAATTTGAGTGGGATCTATTTAATAAAAGTAATGGGTCTTGACGGATTTGCGTTCTCTGTTGTGAGGAGATCTAAATCGTTGGTAATCAGGTGAATGAGCAATTAAAGCTCAAAGAATGTCCATTGGAATAAAATTTTATTGGAAAATTGCTTTTAAACGTAGAGTCTCATGTTATTTAGGCATAAAAAATTGACGGACTTTATAAGAATTTACACTTGTGGACTTTGGTAAGATGGTGTATAGTATGGGGAGGTTGGGGTCTGCCATACAAGGTCTTGTGAATTATGTGAAGGAGGGGCATTACTTTTTCTTAACTAAACCACGAGGGGTGGACAATGACACAGGCTTTCTTACTTGGCCATTTTCCCTTGTTTCCTATTATATTATTTTAATCCTACTTCTATATAATTTATTATTATTATTATTATTATTATTATTATTATTATTATTATTATGAGTATTAAGTTGTTATAATTCAACAGGGGGAGAGAATCCAGGAGGGATTAAAAGTAGGGATTCGCTTGGTTCAATATTGGAAGAGGAGTGCCAAATATTATCACACCAATTTTGATGCGGCAAAATTATAGAGAAATATGCACACTAATTTTAATCTTAATTTTTGAATATCAATTTACATGATATATAAGTTATTATTCTTACATGATTGTAAGTCTTTAAACTTATAATATTATATCTATGAGTGAAAAGATGACAACTTTCTGATTATATAAGTTTGTTATAAAAAATTTCTATTAAAATTGATGTGCTTAACACTATTAAAATATAAATAGGGATACCAATATTTTTTTTTTTTTTTTAGAGAACGAGTAGTTCAAATTTTATTTTAACTTGCGTAATAGAATTCAAACTCCATATCTTATGATATAAATAAGTGTGAAATTATCGTTAGATTAAGTCTGCAATCATAGTAGTTCTCATTCATACTTAATACTATTGTGGAGTTTTAGCATTTTTTTTTTCCAATTGAAATAGATATAATAACTATTGATATATGAAAAATGAATATTATTGTATATCACTCTATATATATATATATATATATATTTTCAGCATAACCCGCGGGCATATATGATTCTAACTTTTCCTCCAAAAAAGAGACATACTATTGTACTGACTAATAAATGTTAAATCAGGAATAGACAAAAAGAGAAATTGCATGTTAATTCTTTTAATTCTTAAAAGCCTTTTTTTTTTTTTAAGCGTTGTTTTTATTTACCGAAGGACAGTATTGAGAGAAGGGAAAATGTGACATATGTATAGTATGGGGGTATCATGCTATAGTATGCTGAAAAGGGGCCCCAATATTATCTTCTCATCTGTATGACTTTGGGAACTTCCCCCATTTCCATTTTATTGGGTTTTTTTTTTTTTTTTGTACTAACTTTTTTTAATGTTATTCCATTTTATGGGGTTGACGACATTCTCGTAGATATTTACGCCTTGGCTTTGATATTCCAGAACTTAAAGCTGGCGCTGGAGTGGTAAAAAAGGAAGGTAACAAAAAATTCAGATAAAAAACAACCAATTTTTAATATCTCTTCCATTTAGCTGGAGGGAATCTCTCTCTTGTTTTGCTCAGAACAATGAGATCCAGTATTTTATTGATCTATACATATAATATATATATATATATATGGGGCCTTTTGGGTTGGGAAGCACTAATCTGTAGTATATTTATTTTAAGGATCCTTTTGAGGTTATAATCGGATAGGATCTAGTTGTTATAACTAATTAATGATAGCATAAAACATAACATTATATTAGGAGTCCTTATTAAACTTTTCTGAGATTCATCTACCTATTAATTGATATATATATAGTTAGAAGTTGAAATTGTCCCGCACTTGTTAAATTATTAGACTATTATATTGTTCATATGTGAATGTGATACTCTTTTTTCTTGAGGTAGCTTCGGGAGAAAAAAAAAAAAAAAGTAGTTTTCAAAAATTAGTTGAAATAAATATCAGATTTTATAAAATATTAAAAATAAATAGCAGTAAATAACAAATTTATTAGGTAAATGAATAATTTATATCATGTAAATATGTAATTTAATGGATAAATTCACTATTTTCCAAATAAATTTGTATTTACTACAAATATTTTGAAATCTTGCCATTTACTTCAATTATTTTTGTAAAAATGTTATCTAAAACAATTTTCCTCTAGCTTTTGGGATACCCAACCCCATTTAACATGATATTAGAGCTAGACTTTACACGCAGTAATGGATTTAGACCCCGACCTATTTTGCATGACACATTATGAGTGGGAGAGGACGTTGAAAGTTGAATTTGTCGCATATCACTAAGTTTATGAGATATTATGATATTCATATGCGGATTGAGATAATTTTTAAAATCGAGTTTTACCTCAGGCCATTTAATGTGTATAATCATACACTTACGATCCATTTATACACATGTACATTATGTCATTAATTAGATTATTATCTCAAATACTTTACAGATAGACTTAGCTGCATTTGTTATAGGACCGTGTAGCAGCCCATGCATTTAAGCACCACAACAACTGGGAATATCATGAGCTTTTTTTTTTTTTTTTTTTTTTTCCTCCTTTATTTAATTTCTTCATTTTTTTCTTTGAAGGTATATCATGAGCTTTTTAGGTATATAAAGAGGGAATAAGCAAAACAGTTGTATACGATACTCTTGAAAGGGATGTTATTAAGACATCACAAGCTAACAATGGGTCGAAGCTCTCATTGATTTGGAGGCGTTCCAGAGACCAAAAAGGAATAGACGTAGAAATAACGTTGGTTTCGTTTTTGTTAATCCTAACAATACTAAAGGAGTCGGTTAAAGGCACATGGGTCATCCAAAACGATCTCCAAAAGTTGTCGTTTTTAATTCACTTTCTTTGGTTGTCTAGAGGCCCATGACTCGGTGGTCTCAAATGTCTGATTTAGGCCCCTCTTGTTGTGAAAGGATGTGGGTTCAAAGCTCACCTCTAATGGTTTTTTATCTCTCTCTCTCTCTCTCTCTCTCTCTCTCTCTTCATGCGTTTTTTTCTTTTTTCTTTTTTTTTTTTTATATAAAAAACTTCTTTAATTCATTTACTTCTTTTTGTTTCCCTTTTCTTTTTTTTTTTTTTGTGATCTTACTTCTTATTTTTACTTTTCTATTTCGACATAAATTCAACAGAGTTTTTTCCCAATACTTTCCTCCATATATGTGTTTCCCATTTTTCTTTTAAAAAAAATAAAAGAGTTTTCCTTAAATTCATATATGAAATATGTATCTGAAAAACTTTCTTTTATGCAACTTTCAATAATTACAAATAATAACTACAAAGAAATTTAAAATAATTTCCATTGAATTTTGAGAGATTGTTCCAATATGTTCAGCTTTTTTCTTCTTGCACAAAAATATTTTTCACAAATGTTGAAATTAAATTAGCATCATGAATGATAAAATTACAATATCTCGTTATTTTAGTAAAAATTATCAAATTACAATATTAATTACCGTATTATATAAATACATGTGTAAAGCACATATCTCTATCAATATATATATATATAGTAACAATACTAAAAGGGCGGGTTCTTAGATGTCCCGTTCATTTTAGGTTGTTGAAACAATGCTCATAAGTTTAATTAAATGCTCTATTATATGTATTTATCATATCTTATTATTGCAACTTCTCACTAAAAGGAGTCTATTTTATGAAAGTTTTAGTCATTCATAATCTATTCATTTTTCGGTTGCAATAGTTCAAGACAACTCTAGTTTATGAAAGATTTTGATCACTTATAATCTATTCATCTTTCGGTTGCAACTGTTCAAGGCAAATTAAATGCTCTGATATATATATATATCGTATCATGTTTTATTATCGCAACTTCTTATTAAAAGGTGTCTATTTTATGCAAGATTTTAATCATTCACAATATATTCATCTTTCAGTTCTAACTATTTAAGACAACTCTATTTTATGAAAGGTTTTAATCATTCACAATTTATTCATCTTTTGGTGGCAACTGTTCAAGGCAACTCTAGTTTACGAATTAAAAGGTTTTAATCAATCACAATCTATTTATCTTTTAGTTGCAACTATTCAAGGCAACTCTTTAATATTTATATTAAACAACGCTTGTAGGTGTGTTTGTTTGTTGATTAGCTTTCAATCATTCAAAATAACTATGGAATAATCATATTTTTGCTTGTGAAATTTGTATGTTTATAAATAATTAGACTTCTCTACGTAATGCCTCGCTCAAATAATTGGTATGCACCAATCTCTCACTCTTTCTATATATGTATATAATTATTTGTTTCTCTCTCCAAAATGAAAATACATTGATACAAACATCTTTATAAATATAATTCTCTCACGCACACAAGCTTGGAGAAGACCTTAAAACATGAGTGTGTGTGGAGATTAGAGGAAGTTGATATTTTCTTACTAAAAATATTGTGGCTGTTGTTGCGCTCTTTTGCGACTAGATTATGAGATGTTTAGAACTGTTATTTTTCGAAAAACTCACTATAAAAAAAATTAATTATTAATTTTCTTAACTTAGATCCGTACACATATACCAAACTAAAGATATTTGATAGTTTTTTACAATATATATTAAATTATAAAATCTACAATATTAATTACTAAACACGTGTAATGCACGTATACAAACTAGTCATTTGTAAAAGTAAAACTTGACTTATAACTATATTTGCAAGAAACAATGCTTATGGGATGTCAATGGGGGATTTCGGGACGGGGTATAAAAATACTTTTTATATCCATTCCGTTAATTGTTTAAATCGACAGGAATGAGCAATAGGATATGGGTACCATATTTACCCGACAGGCTATTTTTGTTATATAAACAAAAAATATATATATATGACTTTAAATTAAAATAAACAAAAATCATAATTTTTAATATTTTATTTATTAAATTTCATACTTGAAATTGTATATATTTTTCCTTAAAAAAAAAATTCTAAAGCATCATGTATAATATCTTTAATTTAAAAAATAAATTTAATTAAACAGGATAAGTAAAAAGGAAATAGGGTCGAGGACCCCTCTAAACCAGTTCCGCCAGTAACCTGTCACGTGTTAAATTTTTAACCCATTTAAATCATATGTTTCCTGCCCTATTATAAGATGGATTCTTAACGGGTAAAATAGTCATCCTTTTGGATATACTAGTCTATTGTTTAAAACAAGACACATATAGACATGGATATAATCACTTTGTCTATTGAGGAGCGTTTGAATTTTATCACTTAAATGTTTTGTTGACAAAAAATGAGGAAAAGGAAAAAAAAAAAAAAAAAAACTTTAATTGAACATTTTTTACCTATGAATTCTTTTAGGAGAATTTTTTTTAAAAAAATTATAAACTATTTTGAAAACATAAAATTACAGATATGAGATATCTTTGTTTTTTGTTTTCGAAATATATGTTTTTTTTTTTTTTGGGTATGTTTTTAGATGTTTAAAAATATTTTTCAAAACTATTTTAGGGCGTTTTAGTCTTTTAGTCTAAACAAAGTACAAAGCATGAAATTGAACTAAAGTTTTGAAAGTATAAGATTTCTTTATAATTTCTAATAATAAATGTTAAATTGAAAAAAAAAATTTTTGATCTAAAAAATATGTTTGGGGATATTTATATGCTTTACCAAGATAATCATTAAAGATGATGCAACCATAAGATGGTATTTTAACATAGTCGACAATGCACTAAATATATAATCAGAATAAAGGCATCCGTGTGAACAGATAGAGAACTTTACAACACCAAATTGGCATGTTTAAATATCCTAATTAAAGAGTTTTTTTTTTTTTTTTGAAGGATTGTTGCAGATTTCAAGCCCAAACAATACAGAGAAAATTCTAGATTGCTTCAGGTAGTTTTTTTTTTTTTTTTTAATTTTATAATGGGTTGCACTATAAATACATTCCTAGGCATTACGAGTGCTTTAGAGTGGTCTTTGGAACGTTTCTCATAGAGGTTTTGTTGTGAGAGAAAACTAGATCAGTATTTAGGTTTAATCATAGAACTATGAACTTATGTATTGTTACACTTTTCATGCGCAGAGGTTAAAGGCAGATCATAATTACTTAGAGTATCAAGTCAGTTGGACCGGAGGCGTGGAGGTTTGGACTAAGTCAATTGAACCGAAGGCATGTCACGCAAGCACAAAACTTGGTATGGGAGAATTTGTGAATTGAAGAGTGGTGGAGTACTTGGAGATGCTCAAAGTGCCATTTACCTTTGTATTGTAATCCAAAAATTAATAAAATCCTGTCTTAACTGGTGTGTTCAACACTGATTTTCTCTTTTTTTTTTTTCTTTTTTTTTTTTTGGCCACATTAGTAGTGCGTATGTTTAGGTGTTATATTTCAATGGGTATTGGTGTGAGAGAGAGAGAGAGAGAGAGAGAGAGTGAGAGAGAGATAGATGTGATTATTGATAAAAATAATAATTAAAAAAATGGATGAATAATAAAAAGAATAGATTTACTGTTCAAATGAATTAGTATTTATTTAACGTCCGTTAGAATTAATTGAGATTTATTAAGCTAAATTAAGGTTAATTAGTGTGTTAATTTTGATTATGGATAATTAAACGACATGTAAAATTTTACAAACCAAATTTCAAAACAATTTTTAAAAATTTCATTTTTTTACCCCTCAATTTTTAAATATTTTATATTTTGGCCCCAAACTTTTGAAAATTTGCAGTTTAGCCCCTACTGGAATTTCAGGCTTTTTCGTCAGTTTTGCCGGAGATTCCTCACGTATGAATGCTAATTTAAAGTCCCCAAGTCTGGGCTCTTAAGACCAATTTAAATAAAAATATGTATATGTGCGTATAGTTTGTAAAAAAACCATTGAAAAAAGTCAAATGCCACTTTTTTCAAAATAGCAATCTGATTTATTCCCCCTTTTGGACCTTCCACGTTCTCTCTCCTTCACATGCCATCAGATTCCAAAATTTTAAGTTTGTCAAATTTTAATACTTTTCTTTCCTTTATAAAATGGCAAAAACCCAGAAAGACCTCATTTACTTTTTCTCTCTCACCGTAGTACCTCCCTCTCTGTTTCTTTTTCGTAGACCCAGAAACAGGAAGCTTTCATTCTTCCTCTTCCCTCACTCGCTCTCCGTCCCTCTCAAAACCCAGAAAAGAAAAGGAAAACAGAAAAACACTCAAAACTGAAGCACTTTCTCGCCTCTCACTAGTAAAAATTGTTGATTACACGACGGTTATTTACCGTCGTGTAAAGTTTACACGACGGTTAGACAACCGTCGTATAATCTAACGTCGTCGAAGATACCACAACGGTAATATAACCGTCGTGGTATCTCAATGTTACACGACGGTTAAAAACCGTCGTCGAAACAAGAAATATAGCAGCAGAAAACAGCAATTTACCTACATTACACGACGGTTTTGATCTAAATTGTCGTGTAATGCCTTTTGTCTTTCAGAAAACCTCAAAAAAAAATTTTTTTTTTGAGATTACACGACGGTTTTTAGCAAAACCGTCGTGTAATGTGCCACATTACACGATGGTTCTCGCCAAAAACCGTTGTGTAATCCCACCTAAAAATTTTTTTTTTTTGGGTTTTTTGAACGACAATAGGCATTACACGATGGTTTTTTGCTAAAACCGTCGTGTAATGAACACATTATACGATGGTTTTTAACGAGAACCGTCCACAATATGCACCACCAAAACTGTCCACAACATTCAGAAAAACTTAGAGTAACAACTAAAAAACCGAACACACTCTACATGCATCAATTTTCATATCATTATCCAACAAAAAAA
>JAFMPE010111844.1:0-12391 GCA_024759925.1 Ficus religiosa | reverse complement strand
TTGACCGGACTAGCCTCACGTGGCCATAAATTAGGAGAGGTAGTGTACAAGAGACCAATAAATACCGGTAGTGGTTAAATGAACCACCAATATGAGTTGAAGAATGGTTTGAGCGCATTAAGGGCAAGTAGGTAAAAATCACACCTAAAAGTGGATGGAAAGTGAAGGAAGAGGCTACAACTTTTGGGTAGAAAGGTAAATTAGTATTTTGACAATTTATACAATAAATATAGAAAGAATAAAACTTCACTGGAGAATCATAATATTACAATTAGTGGTAGCAAATATTGCACAACTCATAAAAAAGAATCAGCTGCTCCATAGTTAACGATTCCCGTGATCCCGTTTCTTCACTTTCATATTTTCTCTTCATTTTTTTTAAAAAGATTTCTTTCATTATTTTTGTTGCGTTTTCATCAAAATTAAGCCATATAGTCGGTGGCTTTATTTGGAAAGCTCTAACGTGGTCACTGAAGTTTGTCTGAAAATGACTAGATTTTCGCCGGAAAACAAAAGGCATACGAGGAGACAGACCTCTACCTACATTCACTAGTGGTCGGCGTTTGTTTTCTACACTCGAAGATCAATAGTGTGGAGGATGCATCGCCGGAGGATCTAGCTCCGTCAGAATTGCACCTTTCTTTTTTACCGTCGACGAAGTCCTACTCATGGTGAACTCGGGTCCCTAGCACTCTTTCCTCTAGTAGTAAATTAGTAATGGGAATAAGGTAATCAGATTTGCCGGTTCCCCTATAATTTCATCATTTAATGCCCCTTAATACCCTTGTTAACTCTCAACAATCACATCAATTTCTTTAATTAATTAATTCAAAAATAACTAAATAAACCCTTAAGAGAGAAAGAGAGAGAGATTTGAATTAATGTCCCAACTATTATATTTTATGAAATTATCCCTTTAGTTTATCCTTATAAATTATGTGAGTTTACATATTGTGTTTTGATAAAATGCAAAAGTATCCCTTTCAAAAAGAAAATTAATGCAAAATTAAATTTAATCACATAAAAGTCATCATTTACTATAAAGGTTGGTCAAATTTAAAGGGAAAAAAGAAGATTAAAATGTAACTACGTAAATGTTTTTCTCTCCAACCATGAAAAGAAAATAAAAATGTCCACTATGATCCTTTTTTTTAAGGTCTTGTGATAGATTTGTTCAATGACAAAAAATATGCTCCTTTATATGTATGCCAAAAAAAAATAAAGCAAAAAAGGAAAATTATAGTAAATTACGATCATGTTTGGATTATTTATCTATTTTTTAAAAGGAAAATTTTATTTATTAAAATGAAAAATCTTTTTGTTTTGAGAATAAAATAGTGTTTTTGATGTGTAAAAATTCTTTTGAAAACAAAAAATTGTTTGAAAAGAAAAAAAAAAAGAGACACCCGCACGGGAGTGCTTTTTTGGGCACCGTGCTGAAGTTCATTTTGAACTGTTAGATTAGATGATCCCCTCACAAGTTGGCATGTGAAAAGAAAAGTTTAACTTGTTACCTGTTGACTTTTTTTTTTTTTCTTTTTTTTACATCAAGTCTCTATCTCTTTTTTGTTTGGCAGAAGCAAACAGTTTTGGGCCCCACTAGTAAAAGCTTATGGGCACTCTATAAAAATAAGGTTCTATTTAGGATATTTAGAAGTGATGTTTTGAAGTTGAGTTGAAAATATTTGTTTAAGAGAAAAAATTTTTAAAAAGTTTTGTGATATGAAATATAGTGTAAAAATTTGAAATGCATTCAGAAACAATATGTAAAATAGATATTGTCTTATTCGTCTTGTAGATACGAGTATTTTGACATAAAAATTATCTCATTTCGATTTAAAATGAGAAAATTATGTACTTTTAAAATTTGAGTTTTTTGAAAATGAAATAATGAAAAAGTTTGATTTGGAATTTTGAAATTTAGAGGGTTAAATACCATATGGAAATGGTGTCCCAAATGAGCCTAAGTCTTTTGAACACTCCGCTTCCTATATTGTCGGTTGGGGTTGAAAATTTTAATTTAGAGTTAATTGATTTTTTAAAAATTAATTATAATTTTTATTGATTTAAAAAAAAGATAAAAATCTAACTAAAAAAATACAATTTAATTAAAGTTGAGCATGATTACAAAACAAAGTCTCTATTTTTTTTTTAATTTTAAAATGACATGAATATAAAAGATTAAAATGTAAAAAGTTGTTGAAGACCAGACGAGAAAGCACTGGGTTTCGGCTGGATTCCATTGTCAGTGGGGGGATATCAAGTGAGAGTGATCAGAGAGGCGAAAACTTGGTTGGGAACTTTCAGGATAATGGACAAAGATTCTGATATACACAATATGATTCTTTTTTTTTTTTTTTTTTTTTAGTTTGATTTTATTTTCTTTTTATATTTGGGGATTATAAAGAGGATCTTGCTTCCCACTTTCTCTTTCTCTTTCACCGTGGATGCCTCAACTTCAGAAAGAAAAATTAAGCAACTCATAAATTAAACTATTTTTGGGCAGCCTATCAAAACCCTCGATTTTTTTTTTTTTTTTAATAAAAAGGAACTCTTTCATCTTTAAATGATACCACTAAGTACGTAAATATATGCTCTGCAATTTTTCTTCACGGCAAAAAAAAAAAAAAAAAAAAAAAAAGGAAAAAATTATGCAAATCACACGCCAAAAATGTTTTGAAAAAATCTCAGATATCATGACCAAGCAGATGTTCTTGCCATTTGCAACGATTATTCACCATTTTTAAGAGAAAAATATAATTTTGTCAAGCAATCCACAAATTAACCGTTGAAAAAAATAAAAGAGCGAAAAACCTATAAAGCAACCACTTTTCTTCCTCAAATACACTGCTTCATCTTAGATTGAAACACATGAAAGATTCTCGCCATTAATGGAGTTTGGAGATTTTCGTCACTAATAGAGTGAGATTTTCGCCATATATATATATTTTTAAATGCTACTTTTCCTCCTCCGACGCTTGCAAGCTTTCTCGTTTTGTTTGTTGTGTGTTTCTCAGAGATTGTGATTACTTTTCTAAAAGTTCTTCACGAAGGATGAGGGTGCTTTTAAAAAATAAAAACGAAAAGAAAGAAAGAAGTGTGTCAGGTGAGTCAGATCTGAAAGAGAAAGAGAGAGAAGAAAGATAAAGGGAAAAAAATAATTAAAAAAACTATTTGTATATTTGTGTAATTTACCGTTAGTTGTCCGTATCTTTTCGTATTTTACGTTTGTTTATCGTAAATTTATCAAGCTTTTCTTCGTATATTTTATAAGTAAATCATTCAAATTTGTAAGCTTTTCGTTAACTTCATTGAATTTAGGATTGTCAAGTAAATTTTGTGATTGTCAATTAACTCTTGAGATCATGAGTCATAAGTAAGTATCATCTCTTGATTTTTGAGTTATAATTTGTAAAAAAATCGTAGAGGACAAACGTCATTATTTATTTTAGGATCATTAAGTAAGTTTTGAGATTGTCATATATATATATATATATACACACACACACATGTATATACAAGAAAAGCAATAAAAGCTAGTATGTGAAGTATGGTTTTGCCTTTAAAGAGGGGTGTACGTGAAGACCGGAAAACCCAATATATAGATTAATATTACTTAATTTCTTAGGGTTTGTTTGTTTTATATATCATTTTAAATTAAATTGTACTTTTTTCATCATGATTTTTATCTTTTTTTAAAATTTTTTTTTGTCTTTTCTAAAAAATTACTATTGAAACTTAAAAATCTTAAACTAAACTCATTCCTTAATTATTATGTAGATACATGTGATTGGTGAATATCTTTTCTTAGATTTGCATTAGATTTTTTTGGATTTCCCATCATAGTTCCTGCTGATGTTACTTGATTTTGTCCACCTTAAAATTAAACCACTTCAATTTTGGATTGTTTGAGAAACGAAGAGTCAGGAGGAAATTTGAAAAATTAGATAAATAAACAGATTTAAAAAAAGTGACTGAATTTCTTATTACCATTTGAAGAAAATCAATCATTTAAACATGACTGATATTTTAATTATTTATTATTATTCTTTTTTAAAAAGCTATTGTCTGAATTTTTCAAAACTTACATTTAGAAAGAAAATATTTATCGACTATTAACATACTGAAAATGAACGGTAATAAAGTCTCTTCCAAAGGTTTGACTTTAGCAAAGGTCTTTCCACAAGTTTTGCCTTTATTTTCTCACTTGTGCCCTCAATATAAGGACTCTTATTAATGAGATCCTCAAATTGTAGGGACGATTTGAAAACATTTTAGCCTTTTAATTTATTTTTATTTGTTTATTTATTTTTGAATTTAGAGTTAGAAGATTTGTAACTCGTTGTATTATCATGATGGATTCACGAAATGAAGCGTGAATTTATCGCTAAATCAATTATAGGCTTTCAATTTCTTAATTTGCATTTTGACACAAAGAAATCCTTTGGTGCAAACTTAACAGTTCTGTAATCTCATTTGCCCTCATCGAAATATGGGAGTAGAGGCCTCACTTTAAGCTTGAATTATAAAAAGAGGATTTTACCATTTATAGTGTACAGGAACATTAATATTTTCTCATTTCTAAAATATGTTCTTCATTTTCCTTTTATGAACACACTTTTATAAAAATCTGCTAATAATAGTTCAAAAGGCAACTATCTATTGTCTATTAACTGAGTAGCTTATTTGACATAATTAATATTAATTCAACTAATGGTGCAAAATATCACAACTTGAAGTTAACCTTAGACAAATCTAGTAAGAGTTGGCTCAATGAGTGAGAAAAGAGATTAAGGTAGGAATTTTATGGGAAACGTTTCCGTTTTCTTTAATAAATAAGGAAAATTAAAGTGGGTGATCTATATTTATTATCTAATCTAATAGATAGCCTAACTTCCTTTTAATAAGTTAAATGGCCTAATGTTTTTGTTTTATTTAATCAATTTTCATTTTCTCCAAACATCTCCCTATCTCTCTCTCCTAACTTTCTTTTTCTCCCTTTGCTCATTTCTCTCTTGGCCGTTGTTGTGTTTTCTTCGTATTTGTTCAATTTCAGTTCATTCTTTGTATTGCAATTGAAATCTGAATGTTTGTTTTTGTTTTTTGTTTGCCTTTTTTTTTTTTGGTTATTTCGATTTTAACTTAAGTTTTATGCAAGATTATTGGCTTATCATTTTGCTTTTGCTTGTTTTATTTTATCTTCACTTTGGTTTCTATGATTTTCTGGGTTTTTGTTTATCAATTTTGGAAAAAAAAAATGTGTTTCGATCCCTTTTTTTTTTTTTTTTTTCATTGTTGTGTGTTTTCTTGTGTTTTGATAGGTTTATGGTCAATCAGTGATTGACTGAGGGTCAATTAATGATTTACCATTAGTTAATTATATCTCAGACTTCTCCAAAATTAACATATCCTTTTACGCTCGATTAGTCACTAATTATGCTAGAGTCAATCATTGATTGGCTATCAATTAATTAGTAATTAACTATAGTTAATCAATGACTGATTATTAGTTAATCAGTGATTTATTTGTCATCAATCAGTGATTGACTACAAAAATTTGCGAGTTATATTATCATTAATGATTTACCGATAGTTAATCAATGACTGACCGATAATCAATCAGTGATTAAACAACGGTCAGTCAATGATTAACTATAAAATATAGTAAATTATTGATTGGTCACTTACAAAACTGATTAATCATTATAAGAAAAAATATTTTTTTAACTAATTTTCATAAACTTAGTCTTTTTAACTAATTTTTAAAAACTTGAGCTATTTATTAAAAAACTAATTAAAGAAAAGGTTATTTAGCTATAAACCTCAATAAATAAAGGCTATATATAATTAAAGTAAATAATTGATTTTATGAATACACAGTAAATAGATGTAAATAGAAAAATTATTTGGTTGATTCATTTACCCGTAAGTTTGCTACTTACTGTTATTTTCTATATTTATTTAATTCTTGTTAAAACCCTATTTTTACTACAATTTCCGAAAAAGGATAACAAATTAAAATTCCTAAAAAAGAAAAAAAAAAAAGAAAACCAAGCGTCTGAGTTGTTTGTCATGTATCGTGCATTTATGGAAAAGAAACGACATGCTTAATGTTGTCAGCACCCAAAAATCCACTCGGGAGATTGAAACCCACCCCAAAAATCCGCAGAGTAGAAGACAGACCGACACGCAACACCCGTTCCAAGACAAAAAGCCTTTTCCTGTAGTCTCAACAGGGGAACGTTTGTTAGCTTAACAGGACAAAAAGGTACCATGTCGTTTCTTCTTCCTTGCTCTTCATGCTTCGTCCTTTTTATTTATTTATTTAATTTTTGCTTTTTTTTTTTTTTTGCTTCCCACCCTCCCAAGTCGCTTAAGATCAAACAAGAGTAAAATCAAGGAAAGGAAAAATAAAAAATAAAAATTGAAGCTTTATGGTTGTGAATGCTTTGCGCACAAAATCAATCATAAGAAAAATAAAAATAGAAGCTTTAAGGTTGTCAATGTTGCGAATATCTTTGAATCGTGAAGGAAAGTAGGAGGAATTTGGTGGTACAAAAGGAGTTTATTTTTATTTTTATTTTTAATATCAGTTATATATGTGTTGGGTTGGCTAAATATCATAACCTAGCGTCTCTCTCATTGTGGTTATAAGAAATTTTTTTTTTTTTTTTGCGTGTTTTTAAATTATCAATCTTTGTTACCCATTTTATATGATTACATTTCTTGGGCAGAATAATTGTTTTTTTTTTTTTCTCGGAAAAAAAGGTGTAATGCTCACTGGGGTTTTTCTAGTTTTTGCAAAATAGTCCATTTGTTGTGGGTTGCATTGTGTGCTTTTGTATGTTGGAAGTGCATAATTTGTATCTCTCTTTGAACATGGTGATATATAATTATGGGATTATCTTGAAACAGGGAAAGAATAAGTCCATACTTTGTGGCTTTTCTAGAAGTTCCCTCATTTCTCTTCGAAAGTAAACACTGGCCTTGGATTTGAAACTCTGGGAGGAGAAGCAAATGAATCTCTCCAAAACGTCGGAAGAGCTTCATTCTCTAGCTTCTTCCGAGGGGTGGTATCGAGAGAATCACTTGGAGTCGACCCAAAGTTCGTTACGGAACCAGTTGGAACAGCTCATGGAGCAAGAGAATGAAATGCGGTATGAAGAGTCGCAATTTGAGTTGGGGCCTATTGACCTCGAAGAAAAGAAACTAGAGGTCGAATCACTTCAATCATTGATTGATAAGAAATGTGTAGAGCTTGAGGTTATTCAGAATCTACACAATGCCATTCAGATATCAATTAAAGTGAAAGAGGCGGAGTTTGATCATGTCCAAAATTCTATCTCGGAGGCTGCTCAAAAATTGGATTTGTTAAAGAAAAGTGCAGAACAAAAATCTGAAGAAGCTGAATCCAAGAGTAAGGAACTTGATTCAATTCGAGGAAGGAACTTGATTCAATTCGAGGAACGTTGAAGAAATTCGAGGACGCAATGCAGTTAAAAGAAAGGCAAATAAATGTTGAGCCGCAGAGCATGAGACAGAGATACTATCCAAAGAGAAGGAACTAGAAGCAAAAGAGTTTCAGTTGAACGTGGAGCTTGGAGAGCTTGACTTGTTGATTGAAACCAAATGCAAAGAGCTTGAGGTTAACGAGAAGCAGTATGCTTTGATTCAAATGTCAATTAAAGAGAAAGAGGTGGAGTCAGGTCTTATTCAAAAATCTATCTCTGAGGGTTCGGAGAAATTGGATTCATTGGGAAAGAAAGTAAAACAGAAATACGAAGAGGCTGAAGTTAAGACCAAGGAAGTGGATTCGCTGGAAGGAATATTGAAGAAGTTTGACGATGTCACTCAGTTGAAAGAGGATGGTTTAAGGGAAATGAAGAAGTCTTATGAAGACTACAGAAAAAAGCTTGATTTGGCAAAAGAGAACCTCGTTCATTGTCGAATTTCAATTGACGATTGTGACAAGGAGATTAAATCAAAACAAGAAAAGCTTAAGTTTGTTTCAAATGAACTTGAGCTGAAAGAAAAGCGACTTCATTTGGTTCGTGAGCTAAACGAAAAGTATTTTAATTCACTGAGAAAGTCAATGGACCAACAAGCTAATGAACTTGATGTAAAAGTGAAGAAATTTGAAGATTTCATGAACCAATATGCTTCTGATCTTGATGCAAAAGAGAGTAAATTTCAAGATTTCGTGAAGGAGCTTGAATTAAAGGGAGATTTGCTTGAATTGCAAATTGAGGAACTTGATTTCATCCATATGAAGGTCAATGAATGCCTCAAAGAGGTCGAAACAAAAGAGAAGAACTTTGTTTCGGTCCAAAAATCTCTAGAAGTCCATTCCAATGAACTCAAAATAAAGGAGGGCCAATATGAAGGAAGGCTAAAGGAGTTTGAATTGAGACAAGCAGAGTTTGAATCAATGATTCGGGAATCAGTTGGAGTGAAGGAAGAAAACCTTGTGCTATCGGAACAAAGAAACTCTTCACCTGCAAGTGATATTCAGAATCCTCTTGATGGTGTTGGTCGGAACGGTGAGGCCCAATTGTGTCAAGCCATTTGCAGTGTACAAGAAGCACGAGGTAGGCTCTCGTATTTATTTCAAGATAGATAATTTGTGTAATGGCTTGATGCTACTTACTGCAATACTTGGAACATTTTTCTAGTTTATTGGTTCAATAGACGTGCATTAGCCTTCTTAAATTTTCATCAATGGAGGGAGGGAGCTTATATATTTCTGCGGGGAACGGTGGGACCCAAAAACAATAAGTTAACCGACCTCTAAATTCTGAGTTCTGAATATGTTCCTCACGGATACTGTTTCTCCAATTTGAGTGGACCATATCCTATTCTTTTTTCCTATAATATCACCACTTTTGATTAGTATAGGAGTTTGTTGCCCTTGGAACTCAACTGAATATTGTTCTATAAAACACACAATTTTGTTTCAGATGTCGCGGAATCTATTCAAAATCATGCCGTTGCACACATATGTGAACTGAATTGACGGACAAGTTTTCTCCAATTCCGTTATTGACTGGATACCTGGAGGACGCAGAGAACTTTACCACACTATTCTGCAGGTGGAATAAATCTAATCAAGCGAAGGTATTTCAGCGCTCTACTTTCTTCCGAGATATTGATTGTCAGCTTCTGGTCTGATATTTTACTTCCGCCTCCTTTTTATATATTTTTGTGCAGGAAAAGGCCAAGAAAAAGAAGTAACTGCCCTAAGAACCTGATGGAATGCATGAAAATTTGCAATCTCAAGTCTGAGTTACTATCCAACAAGATCTTGAAATGCATTGGCATCCTGGAAAAGAAGGGCCATTTGTTTGGCTCTGAGGCTGAAAACTCGAACAAACGAAGAAACGCTACTCTTTTTCCCCGGGATCAACAACCACCACAACAAGGTAATTTCAAGTCTCCCCGAATTACTAAAACATCTTTGGACCAAACCCCCTGCAGGATATGTCAAAATGAATTTTGTCTTCGCCAATCGAGCGAATTGTGGTTTCTTGAGCATAGTCGCACACGATCACAATGCTGCTGTGTTGGTTATTTGATGTAGAAAGATAATGAATTCCGATCCCTTGGAGGGGGAGGCTTTAGCTGCTCATGGTGCGTTGAGTCTGGCGGCTTCTTCAGGATGGGATTATATATAATCCTAGAGGGTGATTCATCGCAGGTTATAGGCTGCCTTCAACTTAGTCGTGAGCTGACGTTGTCCATCTCCAGTGCAGTGTCCGCCTCCGTTGCAGTGCTAGGATCTTCTTTCAAGCACGCTATTCCGGTTTGAGTCCCGCGCGAGGCCAACGTTTTTGCCGTAGTGTGTCTCAGCGGGCTGCCGGAAGGAGGGTTCTGGTTGGTCCCTCTTGGATGTCCGTTCCTAGAAGCCTGTTTTCTCTTTTGGCCGAGTCTCTCTCTCTCTCAAAAGCCAGTATGTGAATTATGGTAAACCTTTAAAGAGGTGTGTGTATAAAGACTAGAAAACCCAATATGTAGCTTAGTGTATTGAATATCTTGGCTAAGTTTGGGATTGATACATTTGATTTGCGCATAACTTTTCTTAGATTTTGTTGGATTTCAGAGTTCAGTTCCTACCGATTTTACTTGATTTTTTCCACATTAAAGATTTAAAACCGATTAATTTTGAATTTTTTGAAAAAGAAGATGAAGTAATTCTATGTTCATATATACTGGAAATGAAGGGTAATAAAGTTAGTTTCGTAAAGTAATTACATTGATTTTATTAAGACAATCTTATCAATTTGAATCATATGATGTTGCCGTATATGCTGTGTGAGTCTCTCGCTTGTGCCATTAATATAATTTTAATTTACTGAGATCCTCAAATTGTAGGGAGGATTTGAAAACATTTAATCTTTCAATTTAATTTAACTTCTATTTTTATTTTATAAATTTAGAGTTAGATGATTAACTATACCGTCAGACTGTCTATATAACCACATTTTAGGCTTTCAATATCTCAATTTGCATTTTGACACAAAGGAATCCTTTGGTGCAAACATAACTGTTGTATAAGATGGTTACAAGCATAGTCTAGTAATAATTCTACATATGATTCCCTCTAAAGGTGTAAAGTTTAAATCCCTTACGTTCAAATTAAAAAAAAAAAAAAAACTGTTTTGTAATTTTATATGCCCTCATCTAATTATGGGTGTAGCGGTCTCACTTCAAGCTTGAACTAAAAAAAAAAAAAAGCAGGATTTTACCATTTATAGTGTACATAAACATTCATATTTTCACATTTCTAAAGTATTTTCTTCATTTTTTCTTTTATGAGCACACTTTATAAAAATCAGTTAATAATAATTCACAGGCAACAGCTATTGTTTATTAGCGGAGTAACTTACATGAGATGGTGCAAAATGTCACAACGTAACTTAATCCAATTAAATATTAAACAAATTCCGCAAGAATTCAGAGACAGAAGGAATTTGGGTAGGAACTTGAAACCTAAAAATTTTTTTTCGTTTCTCTTTAACAAAGGATATGTATAAATGAAAAAAAAAAAAAAAATGAAAAACTTGAAACAATTACGGAAAAAAACGACAAGATTGATATTGTCGTTAAACTGGTTAACTCAGTAAAGTTGAAACAAAACCCACCTCCGAAGTAAAAACAAATTAAAAAAAAGGGAGCTTTTTCAGAAACAAGCAGAGAAGAGTAGAAGAGAAAGCAACCCATTCCAAGACGAAGGTACTATGTCGTTTCTTCTTCCTTGTTCTTGAAGCTTCTTCTTCTTCTTCTTCTTCTTTTTTTTTTTTTTTTTTTTTTTTTAATTTATTTATTTTTCCTAACCCACTCCTTAATCACACAAGATCAAACAAGAGCAAAATCAAGAAAAGGGGAAAAAATTGAAGCTTTATGGTTGTCAAAGTTGTTGTTATTTTTTTTCCCCCACAAAATCAAACAAAAATGAAATCTTTAAGGTTGTCAATATTGCGAATATCTTCGAATCTGAACATTATTTTTGAAACGCTTCAAGTCGGAAGAATTTGCTAGTACGGACGGTGATTTTTTTCTTTTTTGTTAATTAGAGGAGATATCAACTATACATACACACATGCATACACACACACACACACCCAGCTTCTTCTTCTTCTACTCTCTCATTGCGGTTATCAGACTTTAATTTTTTGTGTATTAGGGTAATGCTCACTTGGATTTTTCTAGTTGTTGTTGTTGTTGTTGTTGTTGTTTTTTTTTTTTTTTTTTTTTTTTTTTTTAATAATATATAAATTATATAGCTGGGGAAATCTATGTTTCTTTGCAAAATAGTCCATTTGTTGCGGGTTGCATTTCTTGTTTCTGCATATTGGAAGTTTAACAAAATGTGTATTTCTATTTGAACATGGTGATATATAATTCTGGGATTATCTTGAAACAGGGAAAGAATAAGTCCATACTTTTTTGGCTTTTCCAGGAGTTCCCTATTTTTCTCTTCGAAAATGGAAACACTGGCCTTAGAGTTGAAGGTCTGGGAGGACAAGCAAATGAATCTCTCCAAAACGTTGGGAGAGCTTCATTCTCTAGCTTCTTCCGAATGGCGGGATCTGGAGAATCGCTTGGAGTCGGCCCAGAGTTCGTTACAGACCCAGTTGGAACAGCTCATGGAGCGTGAAAATGAAATGCGGGACAAAGAGTCACAATTTGAGTCGGTGCTTATTGACCTTGAAGAAAAGAAACTAACGGTTGAATCACTTCAATCGTTGATTGATAAGAAACGCAAAGAGCTTGAGGTTAAGCAGAACCGATACAATGCCATTCAGATATCAATTCAAGCGAAAGAGGCAGAGTTTGATCATGTCCAAAAGTCTATCTCGGAGGCTGTTCAGAAATTGGATTTGTTAAAGAAAAG
>JAFMPE010111825.1:0-12393 GCA_024759925.1 Ficus religiosa | reverse complement strand
TTTTTTTTTTCCTTCTTCATCTCTTAAACTTCAATATAATTTTTTATAAGCTGTTATCGGTTTATTGTTGCTAGATCTGCTTTTCCGATCCCTCAAATTCAAGATTGTAATCAGCAAAAAACAATAATAATTTGTTACTTGTTGGGTCCTGTAATGAAAAATTTGCTGATTTTCTCCGCCACCTTCCTGGGTTTATGGTCTGTGCTTCAGATTGTATTGATAATACTATGTTTGGAGGCTACTGATGCAAAAAGGTCAGAACACAAGCTGCATTGGCGAGGCCCGGAAAAGGGAACCGAAAATATCGTGTCACACTCGTGCATTCATGACCAGATACTGGAGCAAAGGAGGCAACCGGGTCGAAAGGTGTACACTGTTACCCCACAGGTGTATGAGGAATCTGGTATAATAAAACCCATTCACAAGAAAGGCAGAGCGTTGCTTGGTATTTCCGAGTCATTAGAGCAACAGAAGGATGCAAAGCAGCCCATTAGGATTTACCTAAATTATGATGCTGTTGGCCATTCACCTGATCGAGATTGTCGCAATGTTGGTGACATTGTGAAGGTAAGACTCATCATTGATAATGATTAGCTTTGAGCTTGTGCGTAAAGCTGTGTTAGTGATCCTGGCTTTGTTTTTGGTTTCTTCATTCCTGTACCAGCTTGGGGAGCCTTCCGTGTCTTCTATTCCTGGGTCTCCTTCTTGCAATCCTCATGGAGATCCTCCAGTTTCTGGTGACTGCTGGTATAACTGCACTTTGGATGATGTAGCTGGGGAGGACAAACGGCATCGCCTTCGCAAGGTCTGTTATCTAGTTTTGTGTTTCATATGTTCTTCATCATGTATGCTTTTGGCATGTTAGTTAAGCTTGTAGATACTTTGGTTAGCATAGATGACAGTATGAGTCTGATAATGACATTGTTTCAATAACTAATGCTTAATGCATTCTGTTACAGGCTCTAGGGCAGACAGCAGACTGGTTCAGGAGAGCCTTGGCTGTTGAACCCGTCAAAGGGCACTTGAGGTTAAGTGGTTATTCTGCATGTGGTCAAGATGGAGGTGTACAACTGCCGCGCAAATATGTTGAAGGTATGGTCGTTAAAGATTGATCGTTTTCTTTTCTTATCGTTCCTGTTTTCCCTTATTTTTTTTTTTTTAATCCTTTAAGGTTCATTTAGTTATCTTGACAAAGAAGTTGTGTTCATAGTTTCTTTCAAACTTCGTTTCCAGAGGGTGTTGCTGAGGCAGATTTGGTTCTGCTGGTAACGACAAGGCCTACCACTGGCAACACACTTGCTTGGGCAGTGGCATGTGAGCGTGATCAATGGGGCCGTGCTATTGCTGGTGATTTGCTGGTGGATTGGTTTTATTGAACAAAATTGCCTTACTCTAGTACATAACCTTGTAACCTTGTTTTCTTCCTTTTCACAGGCCATGTTAATGTTGCTCCTCGTCATTTGACTGCCGAAGCAGAGACTTTACTTTCAGCTACACTCGTACATGAGGTAGATTGACTGTTTCTTTGTGAAGCTTGGAATTGCAATCTGATTCATTACTGAGCTGACTAGTATGGTACCTTCCAGGTTATGCATGTTCTTGGATTTGACCCCCATGCCTTTGCCCATTTTAGGGATGAAAGGAAAAGAAGGCGCAGTCAGGTAAATGCTTTACCATAATTTTTCCACGTAACCATTGTTATTTGTTTGAAAAACCTTGTTTTCTTTTCCCTCTTGGCCTCTCTCTTTATGACCGCTATTCTTATTTTGAAATTTATTGTTATCCATTTATGGGAATTTAGTTACTCTCATTTGGAGCTCAACTGTTGTCTGTCCCTATTTGCAGGTCACAGAACAAGTCATGGATGAAAAGCTTGGTCGTACTGTGACACGTGTTGTGCTTCCGCGTGTTGTGATGCACTCACGGCATCACTATGCGGTATTGAATTTTTCTCTTCTTTTTTCAATATCTGCAGTAGCAAGTAGTGTGTTTTGCACTAGGACCTAAAAATGGCTGATGAGTATTTCTCTGGCAGGCATTTTCTGAGAATTTCACTGGTCTAGAGCTAGAAGATGGAGGAGGACGTGGAACATCAGGTATTTTGTTTGTTTCTTTTATAGTATTTTCGCCTTCATTTCCTCCAAATGAATTCTGTTGATTTCTGTGTCTATATGCTGTGGTGGAGAAGGCATCACCAAGGTGCTATTCGGGGTTAGCTGTAGAAAGAGAAACTAGAACGAAAAGTCAATTTCTTCCTATGCGACTACGGAATATATTAGAAGAAATTTGTGGCTGGCTTTATCTTCTTAAGGATTTCATATTGCTGCTCTCAAGTTTCTGACAGCGTTTGGATTTTGATGACCACCTTAATTTGTGCTCAGGTTCGCACTGGGAAAAGAGGTTGCTGATGAATGAGATTATGACGGGTTCCGTGGATACTAGATCTGTGGTCTCAAAAATGACACTGGCTTTGTTGGAAGATAGTGGATGGTACCAGGCTAATTATAGTATGGCAGATCGCCTTGACTGGGGGCGCAATCAAGGAACCGAGTTTGTCACATCCCCTTGCAATCTTTGGAAGGGGGCTTACCATTGCAACACAACTCAATTGTCAGGCTGTACATACAACAGGGAGGCAGAGGGTTACTGTCCGATTCTGAGTTATAGTGGAGACCTCCCCCCATGGGCACGTTACTTCCCACAGGCTAACAAAGGTAAACTTTCTTGAGCTTTTGTAATTTGCTTTCATATATGAAGTTGTTTTCTTATATTAATTAAGGCGATTGTGTCTAAAGTCTACTTAAATATCTAATAGATCCCATCATTTTTCTTCCTGTGATAAGGCATGCACTCCTTGTTTAACATGGGTCATTGACATAAATTTGGATATTGAAATAATTTATGTCTCTGAAGGTGAAGTTTTGATAACTGACTCTAGTTACTGTTGCAGGTGGACAATCCTCATTGGCCGATTACTGCACCTACTTTGTAGCTTACTCTGATGGATCATGTACAGATGCTAACAGTGCACGAGCACCTGACAGAATGTTGGGTGAGGTGCGTGGGAGCAACTCGAGGTAGAATTTCTACAGTGCTAAAGTAAGCATGCTTGTGTATGTCATTGAAAAATTTAAGAAGCTTGACGGTGATTAGTCTCTGTCAATGTGTAGGTGTATGGCCTCATCTTTAGTACGAACTGGGTTTGTACGGGGCTCGATGACTCAAGGAAATGGTTGTTATCAGCACAGATGTGTTAATAATTCATTAGAGGTACATTTTGAAGATTTTGATTTCTAGGTTTTCTTTTTCAATTTATTTTTTTAATTTGTCAGATGCATCAGGGTAATTTCTGATTTTGTTTGTAATACAAGTGTGTTAGCAAAATGCTTGGACATGTTTTTAAACCACTTATATAGACTTGCAATGTAATCATGAATAACCCCCCACCATTCTAATTTCTTTATCAGGTTGCTGTGGATGGCATGTGGAAAGTATGCCCTGAAGCTGGTGGGCCAATTCAGTTCCCTGGCTTTAATGGTAACTGTCATGTTCAATCAATATTCTAGTTTAAGGGATGTGTGCAGATGTTTTATTGATTAATCAATCATGTTGTGTGTAGGTGAATTGATCTGCCCTGCGTACCATGAACTCTGTAGCACAAACCTACTGGCCGTGTCTGGACAATGTCCTAATTCATGTAGTTTTAATGGAGACTGTGTTGACGGCAGGTGCCACTGTTTTCTAGGGTTTCATGGCTCTGATTGTAGTAAACGTGAGCTCTTTTCCTACTCCCTTTGCATATTAGACTTAACAGCCCCGTTTGCACATTAGACTAAACGACATATGTGGAGTTCCCAAAGCTTCTGTCTACATGGAATGATTTCTTAATTATCAATATTTCTTGTAGGTTCATGTCCTAATAGTTGTAGTGGACATGGTAATTGCCTTTCTAATGGGCTTTGCGAGTGTGGAAATGGGTACACTGGTGTCGACTGTTCAACTGGTAATTGGCAAAAAAATTTTACTCCCTTTTCATGACAGCTTAACGTTCAGCGAAGGTGACATTGTCCTCAACTGGCGATTTCTGTTCTTTATTGACTTTGTCATTTGCCATGCTATGCAGCTGTTTGTGACGAGCAATGCAGCCTCCATGGAGGGGTCTGTGACAATGGAGTCTGTGAATTCCGTTGCTCTGACTATGCTGGCTACTCATGCCAGAATAGCTCCTCGCTTCTCTCTAGCCTTTCAGTTTGTGAAAATGTGCTGGAGAGGGATATTTCTGGCCAGCATTGTGCACCCAGTGAACCTAGTATATTGCAGCAGCTAGAAGAAGTTGTTGTCATGCCCAATTACCACCGTTTATTTCCAGGTGGTGCTAGAAAGATATTTAACATTTTTGGAAGCAGCTATTGTGATGCTGCCGCAAAGCGCCTGGCCTGCTGGGTATGTTGCCTCTCTCTATTTCTTTGCTCCTGTATGACCTCCTCAGTTCCCACTCCTTTCGTGTACTGAATGTTTTTAATTCTTTCATTGCCGTTTTCTCTTTTCTCCTATCTGAGACGTGCTCAACATTTTGACTGGTCGTAGTCTATTAGTCTTGTTTCCGGAGGTTTAGGCATTTCTTGTGGTGTCCACTTTGACAAAAGAATCTTGCCCTGTCGTGCAAACATATAGCTCATTAGCATGGTTGTGTGTGTGATATACACATACACTAATGAATGACTGATCATGGATTCCATATAAGTAGATGCAAAATAGAGCTATCTCACAAGTTTTATGCTATTTCTGTAGCATAAACAATCTGAGTTGTATATTTTACTAAGAATTTTGAGCCTGTGATATCAGATCTCAATCCAAAAGTGCGACAAGGATGGAGACAACAGGCTGCGAGTGTGCCATTCAGCATGCCAGTCATATAATTTGGCATGTGGAGCATCACTTGACTGCTCCGACCAAACCCTCTTCAGCAGCGAGGACGAAGGTGAAGGTCAATGCACTGGCTCTGGTGAGATAAAACTCTCTTGGGTTAATCGCTTCCATGGTATTTTCTCTTTGAGAGACAAGTCTGTAAAATATAGGTAGCTCTAGTGTAACTGTGTAAGTGTTTTTTTTCCCCTTGTAATTTTCTAGGGTCTCATTGTAGGAAAAAGGTGGCACGTAATGCATGTGCCCTAGATGTAGGTGCCCTTCTGCATGACCCAATAATGATTAAAAAAATTATATTGGGTTTTTGAAGGTTACGAGTCGTGGTATTCAAAAGATGAAAGCCACTTGTAGAGAAAATTCGAATCGTATGCAAAGCAACGAAGGAAAAAAAAAAAAAAAGGAGAAAAAGAAAACAAAGGTTTTTTCAGATGTGTGAACAGAGGTTTGGCCGAAGGCCTTCAAAGGAAATGAAAAGGAAAAAAAAAAAAAAAAGCCGTGTATCTTATTCTTTTTTGCGTTGTTCACATAGAATTTAATACCTTTATTGTTGTTATTTTTTTTGAAGTGAATACCTTTATTGTTTAACTTCACAAGATTCTTACATGGTTCAGGAGCAGCAAAGCATCTGCCCTGTCTTAGAACTTTTAGGATATGTTTGGTAGGAAGAATGTAGTAAATCTTGGAGAGGACAAAAAAAAAAAAAAAAAAAAAAAGGAGAGGTGTTTTCTCTTATGACGTTGGTATGAAATTCCTCTGGAGCAAAATTGGAGTCCCTTGTCAAAATAACCATAAATGTCAAAAACATTCAATCAATTCCTCTATCCCTTTTCTATCCTACTTTACAAGTCTTAAAGGGTAGAAACTGGTAAGAAAAACGAGACATTTACGGTCAACAAATGTTTGTCCTGTGTTGTTACAAGCATCTTAGTGCATGGCTTGTTTGGTCTCTGATTTATTACTTTGATTCACCATTTTATCGAATTACATTTGTCAGATACAGTGACATTTGGCTCCGGGAAATCTGAACTTTGTTTCGCCAGGTATTGTTTGCTGTAAATTACTTAATCACGTCAATTGTGTTGATTGAATGTAAATTGTTCACAACTTTCACAGGCAAGTATGACCTGCTAATATAAAAGCTAAGCCAGAGATGGCAAACATATGCATTGAATTTTCAATTTACAAATCAAGATTGAACGACACAGAAACGAGTGCAAGATCAGTGACTTCTTATTGTCAAAGCTGGTCCGCGGGTGTCCTGTATAAATTTGTGTGTCGTTTTTAATCTCTCGCATCTTAATAATCAGTGCCTTTCTTACACTAACGAGATTCTCTCCAAAGGACATGTATATATACACACACACATATATAAACACATTCTTCTAAATTCAAAACCAAGAAACTCAATGATATATTAGAGGTTATGCTACACGCAAAGAAAATATCGTTATATGACTTGCCTCTCTTAATCTGCACCAATTATTCCGTTTAAAGACACCTTAATAAACTCTTCAAAACAGACAAACGCTGAAACGCATGCCAACGGTAATCAAAGAAACACGTTATTATTTACTTAAATAGTACCATAAATACAAATTCTAAATCCAATCCAATCTAGTCAATAAATACCCTTTTCCAATCCAGTTCCAAGTTATAAAAAAAAAAAAAAAAAAAAAGGGAGAAAAACTCTCTTATCAGATGAACAACAATAATCAACCAGAAGACCCGGTCGGACAAAACGTGATCAAGTAAGTCGACCCGGAGCAGGTACAAGTACTGGTTGCATCATCGTAAGCATAACTGTACGCCGTTGGGCAGGCATTCTTGAACATGGCGGAGTACTGAGTCGATGAGCACGTCTGCGGCGTCGCGTGGTTCCCGGTGCAGCAAAACTCTGACGCATTAAACGCCTCGCAGGCGCTCTTGCACGCCAACACCGACCCTGAGTCCGAACCCGTGACCCGTAGCTCGGGTGGGCAGTTGCCGTTCAGGTCAGCCACGCAGCCGGCATACTGGCAGTCTCCGGTTCCCCCTACCGCCTTGACGCCCATCCCAACATTGTAGCCGTCGACCAGGCTGACGTCATAGAAGTCCTTGTCAGATGACGTGGAGCCTATGGTGAACTCGACGAGCGTGACGGGCGGCGCTCCCCCGCTGGTGCATTTTAGCGGGCCGCAGTCTCCGGTGGCGCACGTGCCGTTGCCTGATTCGTCGAAGGTGCATCCGGTCCGACCCCAGAACCGGCCGGACCAGCCCGGCGGGGCCGTGAGCTGGACCGACTCACCCGGCGGTAACACGAAACCGCCGTCGCCGAGATTCCCGGCCCCGTTTCCCGAGAGTGTCCCCGGCCATACCGTGTAGCCACAACGGTTTTGGAGAGTAAATTCCGTTGCATAACCTACATTGCCTGCTATTTACAAAGAGAAACATATATAGCTCAAAAAGATCTCATTCAAACTTGCATGTTAAGCAACAGTATGAACAAAATGCTGATAATAATTACATGAAAAAATAGTAAAATACGACAGAATCATCGAACATTTATTGTTGTCATAGAATTCCTCAAAAAAAAAAAAAAAAAAAAGAAAAAAAGGAAATATGATGTTTTTGTCTGTGCTTTACGTGCAAATATTAACCAAAATTGAGTTAGAGTTGTTTACCTGAAGAGAAGAAGAGAAGGAGAAGAAGAGAGAGGGTGGGAGTGAGATTGGCCATTGGATTAATGGAGTTGTTTGGGGAAGAGTAGAAAGTTGATGATATATATAGGCGTATATATGTATGGGTGGTTAAAAATATTACTTAACAAGGTGGAGAAGAGAAGTGGTGGGGGTGACAAATGGGGGCGAGAAACTTAATAATTCCTGTTGATGGAGAATGAAAAACGAAGATTTAAGGGTGGGGTTTCATGAAAGTTGACATGGGATGGTTCAAGGTTGGTATTTAAAGTGTGGGACCGTACACATTTATTTCTGGGCATGTCAAATTTCGTAACCTATCTTTTCGTGATCAATTAAAGTTCGTGGGTTTCGTGGGGTGGGAGGAATATCATTTGTGGGAAGGAACATACAATGCCTCTCTACACAACCAATAGAAACCCGCCACGTGTGATTTTAATACTCAAATGTCCCGTGATCTCACTCGTCCTAGGTTTGTTTTGTCAGATGCTAATGGCAAACATCAGAAAAATATTTCCAACGGGCAAAACAAACTTTTAGTCAGTTTGGTGGATCATGTTAAACTCAAAATTTTCAACTTAATATTTATTTTTTTTTTCTGAAAAATCAACAAAAATTATAACTAATTTTTTAAAAATCAATCAACTCAAATTTAAAAATTTCAACTCAAACCTTCCACCAATCAGACCATTTGTGTTAAATATTTCCTTTTCCTCTCCTTTCCTTTTCGGGGAAAGTTTCCTTTTCTTCCGTTTGGTGAAATGTTAGTGAAGAAATAAAATTGTTTTCTAAAAGAGGAAACTCAGCCCCAAAATTGCTCTCTCAATTGAAAAATATTAAAAGAAAAAAAACCGGAAACTTTCTTGAGCCAAAAAAAAAAAAAAAAGGGGGAAAACTATTAAGCATTGCACTTGGCAAGAGGAGTTTTTTCCTGGTCATAATCAAACATTGTGAGCAGTGTCGTCAAACTAACCTCCACATGGCAAACATCAGCTCGATCTCCCACTCTCACACGTACTTGGACGGTTAAGCCCCACGTGCTCCTCTACCCCACTAAATATCTCCACTTCTTTTTCCTCCCATTTTCCTTTATTTATTTATTAAAAATTTCTCTTTACGTTTTCCATTTTGTTGCGTTTATAGCAAAAATTTGTTTAGCTAATAATAGTATGTGAACCATGCACAAAGCTCTTTTGACTTTTGATAAGATTATGTGTTTTTTTCATCCGTCATTGCACAATTGGGATATTGAAATGTTGATAAAAGAAAAAAAAAAAAATTTGATCGCGTATAATGAATTTAGGTGATAAATAAAGATTCTACAGTTAAAAATATTTTTTGTGTTGTAATTGTTTTAATATGTATGCTCGTAAATTCAATCGTTAAAAATTGAATATGATAATTAAAAATTACTCTATCAATACAGTAAAACAATATGCCTTATCATGAAGTATCCGATATATAATTAGGAAACAAGTTTAATTGGCACACATTTTGTTTGCTCAGTTCACCCCAACTCAGAACTAGAAAAAGGAAAGGAACATATGGATTTATGTGAAAACAAATGTTCCCTTCTGATTTACACAATGACAATGAGATATTGCAAATAGTCGTCTACTTTCCATTATTATAGAGACAAATAGTCATCCAAAACGCGTTTTTGTTTCTAACTGTCCCATTTATATGTGGATTGATTGCTTCAATAATTGTCACATGATGTACATCTCTGGGCCTACCGAATCCAACTGAGGCACTTCATTCAATAAGAACCGACAAAATGAACATGAAATTGTTGCATATCCATATATTTATATATATGACGTATGTTTGGCTAAAAATTTACAGAATGGTGTTAAGAATTATAATTTTAATATTAATTTTTGAGTACTAATTTAATGATGATTAGTTGTTATCTTTCTATTGGTAGATGAAATCAACAGATGTGACAATATTTTTAATATTTTTTAATAAAAGAATGACAGCTCACATATTATATAAGTTGTTACTCAAAAGTTAAAAATATTATAATTTGTATCTCTAATAATTTTTTAATTTGGATATTTCCAATATCTATATTTTACATGGTGTCAGTATGGTGGGATTAGTTTGAGAGAAAAGAGGATTTCTAGTGTCATAATCCCGTAGCTTATTACCTAACAAGGTTTAACATAATTATGTCAGGAAGACAAATGATAAACCTGCAACACGCAAAGAGAGGTTGGATCTAATCTTGTCATTTATATTTACTGCATTGCTTCCCTTTCTTGTAGTTTTTGGTAACTAATCACAAATCTCAACCTTTCTTTTTTCTTTTTCTTTTTTTTTTTCTTTAATTGCTTGACATGATCTGATTAGTACGTATAGACAGGCTTTTTATAAGCACCACTTGTCTCTTACCAATATTTGGAAAACTTTCAAGCCAATTTAATGCCCATAAACCTGGGAATGGCTTAAGGCTTATGTTTGGTTAGTGGGAAAGAAAATACGAAGGGGAAGAAAAAGAGATATTTTGACTTAGATGAGCAAACTTGTGTGTTTGATAATTTCCACCTATAATTCTAGGAAGACATAAAATTTTGATTTTCTTAAGGGTGTGTTAGGTAGGAAGGAAGGAGAGAATATAAGGAATGAGTGGTAGATGACTTATGTAAGGAAAATTGCGAAGGAGGGAGAGGTTATTTCTCTTATGTTGTTTGTTATGAAATCTCCTGAGTTAGGAGAGATTAAAGTTAGGAGTGGAGCTTTGAAAGATTTGGAGTCGCTCCTCTAATCCATCACTTCCTCTTTTCTCTCATACCAAACATCTATTATTGTCAAAATCCTTCCACTAATCCCTCCGCATGCCTCTCCTTCCTTCTACTTCTCTCTCCTACCAAACACACTCTAAACGATTTGAAATCCAACGCTCAACCTATTCTCTCTTTTTTTCTCTTGCCAAATAACCATGGCTTCTAAAATCCTTCCTCCAATCCCTCTTCCCCTTTTCTGCTTTTCCTTCACTAAAACAAGCTCTAAATGTGGCTAAGGCCGTGATGAAATACAATGAATAATTAGACTTTGTAAAAACAATGCCAAAAGTTATTAAGGATCTCAAAACTTTTGAGCACCAAAGAATTCACGTTTATTTGGCCAAAATTATTCTCATTTTAGCGTTAATTTTTTCTTGTTTTCTTGAAACACAACATCGCTCTTACAGAGCGTAAAAATGGCTTCGGTTGAATGTTCAAGTAAGTAGCTGAGGCTAGATATGCACAGGACAAACCTATGTACATTTTAAACCAAACAGATGAACAAAAGGTAAGATAAGTAAATATGGCAGTAAAAAGAATTACCAACATGAAATTTGCCAAGCACTTCAATAAAGAAAGTTCTTCTTCTGTTCTTGGGTTAGGGAAATGGCCATCAGCCTTGAAATTAGATAGCAACTTGTCCTTGAGCTGGAAGGCATCAATTAGCCAAGCAGAAGCTTTATCCTCAGATGCCGGGATATCCTTGACAGGGACACGCCTAACTTGAATGTGAACTTCTGATGGATCCAACCCGAACACATTGTCTAAGAAGGTAGGGCAGCCGTTCTTGTATGCAATTGTCAAATCATAAACTGCAGCCAAATGATAAATTCAGCTAAAATATCTGAAAATAGATTGAAAATAAGAGGGGGGGAAGAAGGATTGCGATAATTGCAGCCTTATCCTAGCGGTAAATCCACACGTAATATCATATAGACTATAGAGAAACAAAAGAGATAGTCAAATGAATGTTAAGATACATCAGACAAAGAAACAACCATGAGCTTAAGACAAAGAACAAACTGAAAATATTTACACATATAATATATAGGTATATAAAATACATGTAAACAGAAAGGACAAAGAGAGGTTGAACTTTAAACTATAAATAACCTGCATCAATGGAGTCCCTTAAAGATTCCAAGCAAGCACAAAAACCTTTGGTTTTCGGAAGTAACACATTGAACAGTACAGGAAGTCCGACTTCTGCTGCAAATTTCCGACTGCTTTTGCTTTTTTGCTCACTGCATTAGAAGGCAAACAAGAAGTTATTTTTCTCTAACCAAGTAAATGTCGAATCTTAATTACGTTCGTTTTAGAAAGTTGTCACTATGAGATGGAACCAATATTTTGTTCAAGCAACTAGAAAAAATTATAAAAACTTCTAAGTCTGTACACATTTGTTATATTAGAAACTATACATTTACGTAAATTCAAAAATATAGGACAAGTGAAAAGAGCAGGGTAGTACGTAAAATCAGTTCCTTCGGGGAAGATAGCTAGCCACAAGGGATCTTGAGGATCCGAAAACGTCGAAAGCTTTTGTCGCAGGACAGGCTCATCGACTTCCCACTTCCTCTCCAAAGGAACAAACTCCAAAACATGAAATCCCCAACCAAAGATTGGCAGTTTCATCAAACTACTCTTGAGAACATACTTGATATGTCCAAGACACCCCTTTCGCAGCGCCAGATCCCACAAGTACATCCAATCAACCTCGGTCCTGTGATTGGCAATAACCAAAACTCGTTCCTTAGACGGAACACTATCTCCTGAAAAAACTACCTTAGTCCTGTTTATCTTTTCAAACAGAAAAGGCCACAAACCGAGCCAGATAGCAAAAGCGATCGACGTCGCTCTTCTGCTGAAACCGATGCTCAAGAATCGCAACAATACAGCTCCAGGCGCCAAGTAAACGAGAAACATGAAAGCGGTGGAAATAAACACCACCAAGCATATCAGACCTCTTATGAGTCTGAAAAGAGTCAACGGACGATGTTTTG
>JAFMPE010111805.1:10193-22588 GCA_024759925.1 Ficus religiosa | reverse complement strand
CGTTTTTTGTTGGCGAAGATTGTAAATGGTGGTTTAGAAGGTTGGTTTTTTTTTTTTTTCCCCATTTTTTTGGGGGGGTCTTTCTCTTGTTTTTTGGGATTGGGGTGGAGGTTTGAGGGTGGATTGAATAAAGGTTTGAAGACTGGTTTTTGGCGAGTGGAGGTGTTTGAGAGGTTCAATTTGGATTACGGAGAATGGCAGAATTTGAGCCGCTTCAACAGAAGCCCGAATCCACTGATGCCTGCTCTGACTTTGAACGTGGATTGGAGGAATTGATGATGCGTGGGCATTTGGATGATTGTATGTCATTCGCATCTTGTAGTTCTGTTCGCAACCCCGAAGACGAGGATGATGAGAGCGACCAGCTCGTGCGGAGGAGACGGAGGTCCGATTTGGAGGGCGATGATTTGGCTGAATCTTCGGCGGCACGGCGGCGCCACTCGCGGATTTTGAGCCGCTGGGCAGCGAGGCAGGCGCAGGAGATGATCACTACGATAGAGAGGAGGAATCGAGAGTCTGAGTTGATGGCTCTTGCGGGGCTGCACACAGTCTCGATGCTCGACTCTTCGTTCCTGAGCGAATCGCAGTCCCCGACTTCGAGGAGGCAAGGGGCTGTGGAGAGGCCAAGTACTCGGGCATCCACTATTTTACAAATGTGGAGGGAGTTGGAGGATGAGCATGTGTTGAGTCGGGCACGGGAAAGGGTGAGGGAAAGGTTGAGGCAGCAGAGGAGTGTTGAGTCTAATACTAATGAATCCAGTACAAATATGTCAGATACACGGGAGAGTGAGAATCAGGGGAGTATAGGGGATGCGAGTGAGAGTGAGAATGAGTATGGACCTTGGGCACATGATCAGATGGGTTCACACAATCAACGGGGGGACAATAACGGGTCTAGCAGGGAGCAATCTCCTGACCTTGGTGAAGTGGAGAGGGAGAGAGTGAGGCAGATCGTGCGGGGATGGATGGAAAGTGGTATTAGTGAGCATTCTTCGAGTGTTGGCCAGAGGAACAACAATCACGGAGGTGAATGGCTTGGTGAAACCGAGCGTGAAAGGGTGAGAATTGTTAGGGAGTGGGTACAAATGACGAGTCAGCAAAGAGGAGCTCGTGGTGGCCGGAGGGAAAGTCAAGTAAATGCAACTGGTGGTGCTCAAACTGAGCAAGTCCGTGAGGGATTGATTTCTGAACAGGATGAAGGCCAACCAGAGCATGTTCGTAGGGACATGTTGAGGTTGCGCGGAAGACAAGCTTTGATTGATTTGCTTGTGAGGATTGAGAGGGAAAGACAGAGGGAACTGCAGTGTTTAGTCGAGCATAGAGCTGTCTCTGATTTTGCTCATCGAAATCGAATTCAGGTCAGTTGCTACAACTTCTTTTCTAAACATATTTCTTTCGTTTCTTGATATCGCTTTCCATTTTCCCGCATATTAATTAATCTTTTTTTTTTTTTTTTTTTTTTTTTCCAATCTATGTACGATTGGTAATAGAAAAATGAGACTGGATTCTGAGAAGCTTAAATGTTTTTGGTGTTTGTTTCTTTTGCAAAATTATATTTTTTCGTGGCCTGCTCCTGGATGAATTTCTTTCTAGTTTTCTTTTCAAGAAGCCTGTATCAATTTGTGGTGCTGAAGAAAACTATTTTATCGTGCATTGGTTGAGCTTTTTTGTTGGTTTGATTTAAGCCCAACATGTTACTATGTTTCGACTTTAAAGGGCATTTCCACTTATTATTTGCTCAATTAAAAGTCTATACTTTTTCACTAGCTTCCTAAAGAGAATTTTTCTCGGGTACATCTCCTCAGGCATCATCTGTCCTCTCTTGTTCTTTTGCTTTATTAATTATATAGCCATTATTTGGGCGCTAATACAGAACTAATTTTTCAGTCATTACTAAGAGGTAGATTCTTGAGAAATGAAAGGCCTGTTGAAGAAGAAAGACCGCCTTCTATGGCAGCAAGTGAATTAGTTCAGTTGAGACAGCGGCACACTGTTTCTGGTTTAAGGTATGCAAGCATTTCCTTATTGTTGAAAATTGCACATGTGAACGTCTTGGCATGTCTTCCTTGTATACCGGATTGGTTATAGTTTGGAATTACTAAGAGATCTTCAAAAATTTTCCTTGTTTTCTTGGTGCCGTCTTGTCATTAACGTCTTGTTGTAACTTGTTGGTAAGTCCATTGTTGAATGTATACAAAGCAGGTTTCCTAGGAAAATTAGATTCATTGATTTTCTCGGTTCCTGCTGGAAGATTTGTGGGTGTTTCTTTTATGTACACGTATACATAAACAAGTGAAAGATGGTATTGTCACTAGTTTAGTGCAGAGAAATTTTTTATAATGAGTTTATGTGTTTAGGAGAAGTTTGTCATGCCAGAAAAAATTTCCGTGGTGAGTTTAGACTGGTTTAGATGTTAATATATCCATTTGTCGTTTGAGGCAGATTACCAATTTTTGCCAAGGGTTTTAGATTTACCTACTATGCATTTGTATTTGTGAAAAAGATGTATATGTTTTTGGATTTGCTTGGACACCTGTAATACAGATTTGATGTTTTACCAAAAGAGCCTGTGTTGTATTTATTTTATTTCCTTCTCACTATTCCGTTCATTTTATGGTGTACTCTACTATTATGTTTTTTTGTGCATGAAAGTAGAAGTGAAATGATTTTTAGGGAAAGACAATTGACTTGGTTGGCCTAATGATGAGCCTTTTTTTCTGGATAGGGATGGATTTCGCTCAAGATTGGAAACTATAGTTCGTGGACAAGTTGGCAGCCAATCTGATTCTACTGCTAACAACAATACTGATGATTCTAGAAATGATCGGGCTCAAACAAATATATCACAGGATGTCCAACGTGAAAATCATGAGCAGTTGCAGCCTAGTCAGGAGGCTGACATCAACCAGTCGCCTGATCAAGCGGGAAACTCAGAGAGCAACGCAGCTGTTGATCGTATTAATATGCAGGAAACTGCAACTCAAGGAGGGAATTGGCAAGAGCCAATCACTGAAGACGGGAGGCAAGACTGGCAGCAGACGACCTATGGTCAGTTCAACGAATGGAGAGATGGAAACACTGAAGATATGGACGGAAATTGGCGTGATAATCAAGTCAATAATTGGCCTGAGGAGACAACTAGGAGTGCTGATGGAGAAGGGGGCCTTGCACAAGAGGCCCAGGGGGTTTGGCAGAGGGAGGGAACTCGGGAAGGTGTTGGGAATTGGTCGGAAGGGCCTTCTGGTCCCTTGAGAAATCGCCGTTCTGTACCATTTAGAAGATTCAATAGATTTCATCCGCCTGATGATGACAATGTGTACAGTATGGAACTCAGGGAACTTTTGAGCAGGTAATTAATCAACTGCAGAAGGTTTATCTATCTCGAGAGCATGCCATATCAATTGCAAAAGGTTTTGTAATTATGAGCCTAACTAGCTAACTTTGTATCATGGTGTTTACATGTTGCAGGAGGAGTGTTTCTAATCTTCTTCGTAGTGATTTCCGTGAAAGTCTGGACCAATTGATACAATCCTATGTGGAACGGCAAAGTCGTGCTCCCATTGATTGGGATTTGCATAGAACTCTGCCGACATCAACTCCTACTTCACCTGAGCGAGATCAAGAGCAACAAAGAGATGAGCAAAATGAAGATCAACAAGATGCCATCAATAGACCTGCACTTGTGCAACCGTCTCCACCCGTTCCTCCACCACAGCCACTTTGGCATCAGGACTTACATCACAGTGGCTGGTCTCGGCATAGCATCCACCGCTCAGAAATAGTGAGTTTTTTATTTTTTAATTTTTCCTGTGAATAACCTGGAACTAAATAAATTGCAAGTGATTTGGCATATGAAAAAAAAAAAAAAAAAGAAAAGGAAATGATCTCTTTTGTTCTTAATATGACTGAGACCTTGTCCGTGGATGAAGTTTCCTGTGTACATGTAATTATGTTGTATTTGCATAGAAGATTTGATAAAATTTTTATCCTGATTTTGAGCAGGAGTGGGAAATGATAAATGATCTTCGAGCGGACATGGCTAGACTTCAGCAAGGCATGAGCCACATGCAGAGGATGTTGGAGGCCTGCATGGATATGCAGTTGGAGTTGCAGCGTTCCGTCAGACAGGAAGTCTCTGCAGCTCTGAATAGATCAGCTGGTGAAAAAGGTCTGATTGAACACACCTATTTTTTTTCTGGGTAGAAAATTAACATTGCTCTTGTTTGTTTTGATAAGATCTACATGTGTAATGTACGATTGATTGGGATGTAATTGTCACGGTTTGAAAAGCTTCTCAATATGGAATTTCTTTTGATGAATGTCAGGTCTTTTGTAATTTATGCCAGTACATTACCTTTTTGCTGTCTGATAACATTACAGGATGGAATTGCAATTTTGCAGGGTTGGGTCCGGAGACATCAGAGGATGGTTATAAATGGGGTCATGTGAGGAAAGGAACTTGCTGTGTTTGTTGCGATAACCACATTGATTCTCTTTTGTATAGGTATACTTGTCGTGACATTTTTGTATTTTTCCTCGTGGAAATGCACGTATCCGAATTCAGAAACACATGCATAAAGAGAAAAACTAGAAGCTGATGACCATGATAAGTGCGTGTTTGGCATTGCTTCCTGGAAGTAACTTTTGGCTTCTTGAGTCAAAAGCTGGTTCTCGGGATAGGCTTCCAGTCAAAGCCACGACTTCTACCATGAGTCAATTTTTAAAAAATTCATTTTTAATAACCAACTAAAAAGCCGTGGTTTTTACTTTCGCATCTTCTACTCGTATTAGCATTATTTCACTTGATTAGTTTTGTGCACTTACATTTTTCTTTCCTAAAAATATATTTGCAGATGCGGTCACATGTGCACTTGCTCAAAATGTGCGAACGAGTTGGTTAGAGGTGGAGGGAAGTGCCCGTTGTGTCGAGCGCCAATTGTCGAGGTGATCCGAGCATATTCCATACTGTAAAAAGAACAGCAAAATGAAACGTAAGAGGAAAAGAAAAGAAAAAGGAAAAGACAGAAAAGAAGAAGAAAGGAAAATAAAAACCAAAATAGAAACGCGTAGAAACATCGAGAGAGCCAGTGCTTGTTCTTTCCTTCGGAGGATGAGGATGGTAAGGGAAGCTTCTGTGTGATTCTCATCTGTAGAGTGGTCGGGTAGTTTGCCTCTGTTTTTCTGATTATATGAAAGACACATTGTTGCGTTGTATAATTGGAATAACAAATGGCATTTGTTGATTCATTCTTGCATAAAATAAAATATTCTTCTGAAAAATTCATTGTTTCTTTCCCCTTTCTAATTTCGTTTCCATTAAAAAAAAAAAAAAAAAAATACATTGGGAGAATTCTTCGATTAGACGTTACCGATGGTAAACTGTTTTTAGTCTGCCAGATCACTTATATCAGTTAAAAACTGTGTCATGTCGGTAGGGTATTTTATTTTATTTTATTTTAACCCCCCTTCTTCTTCTTCTTCTTCCTTTTTTTTTCACTCTACCAATGAGTTCTCTGATTTGTTGCCGCAAGCCAAAAGATAAACGAAAAAATAAAACCGAGTCCTTGGGCAAGCTGGAAGTGTTAAAAAATAGGTACCATGATGATAAGTTTTACCGAAGAAGTAAATGACAAATTTCTATTCAAAATATTTGGAGTAAATAATATATTTATTAGTTAAACTTATTTACTTCTAGTAAATACGTTATTTATCTAGTAGATTTGCTGTTTATCTAGTTAGTTTTACATTTATCTAATGAATTTGTTATTTATTTTAAATATTTCAAAATCTTGTTATTTACTTAAATTATTTTGGTAAAAAAACCACTTAATACGAAAAAACTATACCGACTCAGATTTTGTAAATGAACCGTTCTCTTCATGTTTGTCAGCTATCTAGTTGTAATAGTACTATTTTAAACCTTAGGACGTCAAAAAAGCCGAATGGACATTGCAGAGCTTTTACTTGGAAAAATGACGTAAATACTATATTTGCGGAAGCTATATACTTGAAAACCGTAGTTTTTTAATTAGCGTTCACGATCATCGTTTTAAAAGAGCTTATTGAGTCAAAATGGTTTTTAAGTTCTCTAATAAGCAATTAAAAAAAATTAGAATTAAGTAAAATAATATCTCAAAAAAAAAAAAAAAAAAAGAAAAAAAGAAAAAAAGAGGATACATATTTTAAAGTTTATTCAAAAGAATTTTTCTGAGAAGTCGACTTTGTAAGTTTGCCGGGGGTGATGAAAGTGTCAAGAAAATTTTCTTTTGGGGTGCTGAGACGTTGAAAATTTGCAATTTGGAACCCTTCTTGTTAGAGTCCTAATTAAGAATGGCCTAGAAAATGGAAAGACAGAAACAAAGTAGATAATGCTTGCAATTTGCCATTTGCTTTGTGATTAATAACATGGTGCTGTGGTTCATCTATTGGTCAGCCAGTGCATCGGATATATTATTTTATTCATGAGAAATGTAATAACTCTTTATATATATATATATATATTGGTTGGATTTATTAAAGATGATGATAATGGTTGGTTCTATTAGATAAATATGAGATTTACCAATTCTTATATTCTTCTACACAATATGAGATCAATACTACGACCTTCTAGATCAGACTCAAATCTCATTATATCCTATCTCATGTCGTCTGACCAAACGATCATTGATCCAATTCACTCGGAACAAGGTGGTAATTGTGATATTTCGGCTTGGGATGCATTTTATTTGGCGGTTTTTTGGATGTTAATTACCATTGGATGGGTGACTTTTTATTGGCATTGGAAGCCCATCACATTGTGGCAGGATAACGTTTCACAGTTTAATGAGCCTTCAACTTATTTGATGGGGTGGTTAAGAAATTATCTATGGTTATTCACAACTTATTAACGGATATAACCCTTTCAGTATGAATAGTTTATTAGTCTAGGCGTGGATGTTCTCATTTCTATATTATTATAATTATTTATTGTTACTGTTATTATTATTATGGCTGCAATTGCCCGTCTACTATACTAGAAAGAATCTCCTAATGCAATGTCTTTCATTCTATCTTATTTTTCGTTTCGTTTTTGTTTTTGTTTTTTTTGTTTTGTTGTTATTTTTTGTCATAATCACGAAGATGTTGAAGAAAGAGTGTATAGAGTTGAACATGACGAGCCACACATGCTTCGATATATGAATTGTTCTATCGAATCATCGAAGAAGATAGCTGTTAATATATTTTAGCATGCCTTCTTTATATAATATAATTATATGACATAAAAGCCTCATGACATAGTTATATATATATATATATAGTATTCTATTTTAATACATGATGTCCGTGGTTGAACAAAGAAAATGATTAGTAGATGCTCTCCTCAATTCCACACTGCCGACAAAAGAGGGGGGGGGGGGGGGTGTGTTGTGGGAGATGAACCTGCCTAATAAAAACTCTGAGAAACAAAAAATAAAGGACGCGAAAATATATATTAAAAAAAAAGGAGGAAAAATTAAATTTCATTGCAAGTTGCTTCTTTCTCTTCATTCTGTCTTGCTTCTAGTTTCTCCCCAACTGTATAAATAAACAGGACATATAACAAATAATTTAGAAAATTCAGGAGGGGTAATTGTTAAAATTAGAAATTTAAGGGGTAAGTTGCGAAAGAGTGACTAGTTTGGGGGTAATAGTGCTAAATATCCAATAAATGTTGACCAAATAAGGAGTTGGAACACTGCCTCAACTAAGAGGTCATACTTGTTTCTTCACACTTCGCAAAAAACCAAATGTTCATGAATCAAATATGAATGCTTACCATTTCTAATTGTACACATTATTTGAATCCAAAGCCTCGGCGAGCTCGGTCTTGAGAAAGTTTTTCGACCACGGATCAATGCCTTTAACTGAACAGCTTCTGGTTTCACAGTCTCTTTTGTTATCAATCTGAAACATAAATATTGACATGAAATCACATAAAGAGAGAGTATGAGAAATTGCATTGTAAGTAAAGCATTAAAAGATGAACCTGTCTCTGATCTTGAAATGTTTCTTGCTTGGTTTGATCACTCGAAAGATGCTTTGCTCGATCCTTTTCATCATCTTCTTTAGCCTGCCACGACTTAGAAGCTAAGTTTGGATTGGATAATGTAGTTTTTAACACAAATTAGTTAAGTATTTATCTTTTTATTCATAGAATTTCTTACATTGTCTGGTGGAGGATCAAGAAGAAGACTCGTTGCAATCTTAGATAATTCGTTGTCGTCATGTTTTGCTTCGATCTTTTCTCTCAACTCCTCATCAAGTGCTTGAACTTTTCTCAAGCTTTCTGATTTCTGCCCCTCGAGATATCTTATCCTCCTCTGAAACTCACTGTTCACGCTCTTAATCTGGCAAAGTTCAGTCTTCTGCTCAGAAATCTGCGAGCGCAGTGCTTCTCTTGCAGCTAGATCCCAATCCATTTGCAGCGCTTCTCATCACGGCTTTGCTGTGCTTGCAGTCGTCTAATTCAGACATGGCCTTTTCCATATCGGAGATTCTCTGAATATCCGAGACTCTCTTGGCTTTTAGTTCTTCATAATCTCCGGATAATGTGCTGAATGAAGCCTTTAGTTTTTTTCTCTTGGTCTTCTCTGCACAGAATGATCTTTTAAGAGCGAAAACTTCGTCCTGGAGAACCTTCGAGCTTTGCAATTGAACCTTGAGGCAAGACACTTCTTCGGCTAGCTTCTGTCTCTCGTATTCCGATGCTTTTAGCCTTAGCTCAAGCCCTATAAGAATGTTATCAAGTTTCTCTCCGTTGGCTTTCGCAACTTCTAGCATCTTTTGAACATTTTCAAAATCTGCTATCAGAATTTTCTGCTGTTGCTTGGAAGTAGAAAGCTCACATATGAACTGCAGTACTTTCGTTTCTGATTCCATTTGGTTGATTTCAAGCTTGCTCTCATACAACTTGACTTTCCCTCGGACTTCTTTGAGAGCCGCTTCATGCCAGGTTTTATCCATGCATAATCAATCGCTTCCAAGTGCATATTCCGAAGTTGTTCTTTGCCAGTTCTCAACCTCAATTGTCGTCTCCGAGTGAAGCTGATTTAACAAGCTTTCTTCCAGAGCAAGTTTCTCTTTGTGCCCTTGGCTTTTGAGAAGAAATGCTTTTGATTCCGAGTTCATGGCCTTCTCTTTTGTCAATTCCTTCAATAATCGACGAAAACTTTGCTTCTAAGGCCTCAACTTCCTCAACATATCGGAAAACACCTTCTGCGATTCCTTTAACTCAGCTTCCAAGACCGTGCAAAGCTCCTTTAAGTCCGCATTTTGTTTCCTGAGCTCTCCATTCGACTTCTGAAGCAAATTCCTCTCCCTTGACTAGACTCTCGCTCGTGGCTTGTAACTCCTGATTGGAGATTCTTAAATACTTGGACTCTTCTTGCCCTTCTAGCCACTGCTTTGTCATGTCTTGCGACCTTTGTTTCATACCAACCTTTTGCAACTCCATTCCATTCTCCAACCTTCTAATCTCATCCTCGAGACTCGAAGCATGAGATTCCGAATTTTGCAGAGCCAAGCGACTCGACTCCCCCTCGTTCATCATGTATCTCAAGACATCTTCCAAGCCACTTATTTGTTCCGTTAAAAGTACATTTTCTTCTTGCAGTTCGGATAAGTGAAGTTCCCGATCACATTGCTTATTTAAACATTCCGCCATTTTCTTCTGAAACATGTTGCAAGTCTCAAAATTGTTGGTCTCTAAAACTTTTCGGAACGATTTCTCCTTCAGATCATCAGTTGCTTCACAATCGGAAATATACTTATTCAGTTGAATGTGACTCTCACTGGCCTTTTTCACTCTTGCAATGACCTCTTCTTCGCTACAATGGAATTCCTCCACGCATAATGTAATTGTCGCTTCGAATAAATTCTTCAACTGGATAGAAGTGTTCAGGACAGCTTCATCTTTCTTTTTTCAAGTTATCAGACCTGCACTTCTTGAAACTTCAAAGCTCTCGGAACCATGTTTGTGCTCGGGATATTCTAGCAATAGGGGTTGGTTCTTCATGTTGGCTATCGAAATCCGAAGCTGCTCAAACAACTTGTAGAATAGTTTGTACATCTCGGTGGCGACATTTGAGTAAGAAGTCTCCAGTCTTTCACAGACAAGAGGAAGATTGTCCTCGTCATCAGTTTCGGGTTTGAGATTGTATTCTAGTTTGTGTAGTAGCCCTGCAATCTGAGTAGTCCCTTGATCTTCCACTCCAGTGCGAACTTTACAAAGTTCGTTGACGAGACAAAATGCCTTGTCCTTGAAAGCTTGTACCTCGTGCTCCAAGTCCGCATTCTTGTTTTTGAGAGCCAAATGGAAAGAGGACATTTCTTTTATGAGGATTTCATTGTTTGTAAGCTCTTCTACAAGCACACACTCGGGTTTTTAGTTTGTTCACTTCAGACTCCGAAGGACGGTGATCGTTGAGCTCGAGTTGAAGTTTCGAGTTTTCGTTTGCAAGTTGAAGGCAATGTTTCTCTAGATTCCCAACAGCTTCGGATAATCTTGCTTCCAAGTTAATGATCTCATGTTCTTTTTCTGCCATCTTAGCTTTCCATTCTGCTTCCGTTTCGATCAAGCAATTGTTCCTCAGCCCTCGTTTGAGTTCTATCTCATAGTTTTTCTGCTCCAATTTCTTCTCGAGAACACATCTGGTATCTTCCAAGTTCTTTAAAGACTCCTGAAACTGTTGTCCTTCTATATAAAGATTGTTCATCCCTATCTTTTGGTTTTCAATGATGCTTTCAAGTTCTTGAAGAATGGTAGGCTTTTCTTTAGCTACGAGGACAAGTTAGCGTTCGCTTCTTTCTGAAGGTTTATCTCATCTTCAAATTCGTTCCGAGTTTTTTTCTATGCTATTCGATACCAAATCTTCATTGGGTATTTGTTTGTCTTCGTTTCTTGCAACGAGATCTTCAGTTGTTTGACTTCCTGCTTCATGCCTTTGCATTCTGTTTGCAACACTGAAAGCTCTTCTTCAAGACTTGCCCTGTGTTTTTCCTCATCGGAAAGTTCCTTTTGCAACGTTTCCATATTAATCATCAGCTTCCGCGAGTTTTGTTCCCACATCCTCGACTCCACCTTTAGTAGCTGAGTTGCAGTCTCTGCAGCATCAAGGAGGTCACTTGATGAAGCGACATTCTGAAATTGAAATGCAGCCGTGGTAGATGCTTGTTCATAATTTTCTCTTTGATTTTGAGAGCGGGTTCTTTATCCCGAGACTTTGGAAGGATCAGATGAGTGATTTGATCTGCAGGAAGATTCGTTGACAGGATACAAGCCACAAGAACTATTTTGAGAGCCAATTGAATCTTGTCTTCGCATTAAATCATTTATGCATCCAACTGATCTTCTAGGCTAAAACTTTTCATTTAAGAACTTTTTATTTAAGTTGAAACTACTATGGTATGAACGTGATGGTAACAAGCTTATTTCCTGTGAAAGCCAACATCAGAAGCCTGTTAGCTTAACCACTTGATGCAAATATTTCGAGTGGCTATACAAATATGCGAACACAATGTCAGTCTCGAAATGCTTCATTCCACCCTATGTTTTCACGAACGCAGCACGTATCCCACACGGTTAAAAATGTCCCCTCTAGTATGGCTTTAACCCAATTTGCAAAACATTGGGGGGATAAGTATCTCATTCCCGGAAACACAGGGTGGAATGCAACATTTCAAAACAACAAAGATCTCAACACTAAAATTCGAGTATATATTGATGCAACAAGCATATATAAGTTTTAAGAATTAGTAGATACAAAACTGGTGATACCAATTGTGAAAGCCGGTGATTAGCATACTCCATAATGTTCCCCAGGATGGCGTGTATTGTCCCATTGGTTACTAGATGAAGATCTACTTCGCTTTAGTATGATATCCGATATTTCTGACTTGTGATCTATGTCGTCATACTCGAGATTCATCTCCTCCATGTCGGAACTCGAGTCTTCGCTTTCCTCATCCCAGGTTCTAAAAGATGAAAAAATTTTAGATTTATTAATCAAATAGGATTTTAAGAAATAAAAATAAATACTCCATTGAACTACAAACCTCAGCTTTATTCTTGGTGTTAGGCATTGGATTGTAGTCTGCGAACCAGAAAAATTGTGCATAAGAAGGAATATTTCAAGATTTCCACCAAGTGGCATGAGAATTAATCAGTTTGTTTTCAAAATAGGGAGGTGAGAAACATATATAATTAACTCAAATGACTGATTAATTATGATTAGCAATTTCGCGACCAAAATTATTAATCAACACTATGTCTCTGGCATTATTCTTAGCAAAGACACTAACATGTAGAACTGTCCCATAGTCACATTTTTTCAATGCCAATTGAACGGGTCGACAAGTTTTTGAATCGGTGTAGT